>BPLR01019875.1:0-136960 GCA_021605095.1 Caerostris extrusa
AAAAATCCATCAATGAATTGGATGTGTGATATTAGTTGGATTTAGACCGCAGACAATTGTAGTATAACAGAAAAAATGGATACATACCTATATACGGTACTTATTCATTAAAACAATTCCTAATTTCTAATATATATATATATATATTCTGAAGAAAAGATAAATAATTAAAATTTTGATTTTTTTTTTCCTATGGAAATAATTTCCGAAATTAAAGTGCCTTTTTTTATTAAAAATTTTTAAAAAATAATTTCGCATTCAATTCAATTCACTCAAAAGTGTTTGAAAGATGATATGGGAAAAAAATATTTTAAGATTTTGACACAACAGTATTTTTCATCGAAAACTTTGAAATCAATTTTGATTTCGATTCGATTTTCCTATCATTTCTGAGAAATTTATACGCAGGATTTGAATTTTTTTAAATTATACGAACAGTGCGAAGGAAATATTAATATTAAAACAAATTGATCAGATAAATCTTAAGTCGGAAGTACCTACCTCTTACATATGAGAACACAGGAATCCTCTCTTAATGGAAATGAAACCATCTGAGGGATGGAAAACGCAAATGCCGTTGATAGGACGACATCGAACTGTCTTTGCAGGGGCAATAATTCTCCGAAATAAAGAACAGGAATTCTCATTCTAATGCAGTCATACATTTGAGAGAGAACATCAAATTCATTGAAATCCAGGATAATTCATTTTTAAAATTACCCGTTTTCAAACACAAAAACCCCACCTCGGTGTGTTTATGCTGCAATTTCACAAACTGAAACTTTCCCAATGTTTCGCGGGCATAAATAGGATGTTGCCAAATTGAGATTAAAATTGTTTTCATAAAATAAAAATAGAAATTTTATAATTTTTAAAATTTAATTTAATAAAATAAAGAGTAAATAAAATATAAATTATTTTCCATTTATTTTATTTCTTGATTGATTTGGTAATTTTTTTTCAATAATAATATTGCATTGCCGATCTCTCTCTCTCTCGAGATGAAAGCTATTCTCTTTTGTTATGTTTAAATACATTGTGCTTTTATACAAAAAAGAATTTACGACACAAGTTTATTTTTTTAAGGGTTAAGATCAATAATAAAAAAAAAAAAAAATTCAAAGGAAATACCTAAGAATATTAATGTGTGATAATTGAAGGACTTGTATAGAGACACAAGGTGCGGAAAGACTTATAGCTTTACTAAAAGGCCCCCTGATGGGACAGATGTCATGGTGGTAGCCATTTTGAACACAAGTAACAATAAAATTCAATTTAGCAGGAAAATGCGAAGACAGAAATCATAACCGTAACCACTTAAAATGAAAGAAGCGCAAATTGCAGATTGCGTCTCAATTGCCAAACATATTGAACTGGAAACAACAACTCAGGAAAGGAAACCTTCCCAAGATGGACGACCATCAAAAATTCAAAATGGAAATTCCCCACCCACTTATATAATCAAATCTGATATCGGTGAGATAGGTACTTAATTTCGGGCCAGTGAGACAAAAATAGATTCAAATTAAAGCTCAACAAAAATTACACAAAAGTAAACGCTAATCTTCTGCAGGAATTAATTAGAAGCCGAGATAATGAATTTAATAAAAGAAATGCACCATTTAAAACAATTAGAACGACAAAGCCGCCATTCCTGTGCGCTAAGGGAGAAACGCGACGGCGAGGGTTACCATAGACACCTCGTATTCAAAAAATCACAGAAAATTAACAAAAATACCTAGAGAATTAAAAAGAAGACGGCATGAGAGTGCAATAATGGACGGATTTTGACAAAAAAAAATAACCAAAATTTTGAAAAGGGAGGACTACAATAGAATTTAGAACTTAAAATATCATACCAGCGTGAGTGAAAACCACTTTTTCAGCAAATCTTTAAAATATTGAAAAAAATTAAGAAATTATGATAGAAACAAAACTAATATGTCATATGAATCACCATACGGTTTTCATTCATGCTAAAAAAACAGTTTTGCGCTAGATCTAATATATTAAGAGAAATCGATGCACATATGAAAAGGTAGAAGGAAACACTGTCATTCTTGCAACATAAACACTTTTTAAAATAATCACAAAAAATAAAGTAGTTATAATAAAAATACATATCCTATATCAAAATAGAGGTAATAACATGCTTAATTAGAATACATAACCACGGAGAGACTCACCAGGGCAGGTTTCGGCTAAATTAGCCACTCATTGTAGAAAGTGATGTATCCAGAGAATTATGATAACACGTTAGAAAAAAAACACACTTTTTGTTGAAAAAATCGTCAATCTGACAATGACAATTAATACAATTAATGGAGTAAAAATAATCCTAGCGGGTTCACCACGCTTTTGCAAAACTTGAAACCTAAGTGAAGAACGGTTTGCCCCGGCGACGTTCGAAAACTACCGCGGAGGCTGTTTCGGGAAGTCGCGGGAGAAGAAATCTCTTCAATATCGGTAAACACAGCTCACAAAAACAGCCAGCTCGCAACTTAATACTAAAACAAGGGATGGCGCCACGAGGGATTTTGCAGAAAGCTAGTGACAGATGTTGGGTTGAGACATTTTGTACATTTAACAAATTTAAATATGAAATGGAATTTAAAGGTACAAATTAGACTTAAATTAATAAGTAAATCCGAATCATACTATTTACATTCATTTTAAATGCAGATTCAGTACGTTAAAATTATGTAGATTAATAGGTAGTCAGCATTTATAAACATAAAATTGCACATCGTAACAGATAAAATTTCATTTTAAGATGCAAAAAGCTCCTCAAATTGGTAATGGTCAGTGTAAAGCCCTCTTTTGAGACGAGATTCAAAAACTGTCTCCTAAATAGCCTTTTACGAGAGCTACTAACACCAGGATGTTGAATAAAAATTGTAAGAATAACTTCATGACGAATTTGAAAGCATTTTTCATGAAAATGTTTTGAAGTTGGGAAAATACAATCCATGACAAGTTTTAGATCAAGATTTTTACGAATTTGTTTCCGCCTTACAAACCAAGGAGCATTTACTAATCCGGTAGCTTTTTCCCAAAGCCGGTTTTTTCAGATTAACCAATAAAATGGAGGCACCCGTAGGTAGAAGAAGTTTGTGTCTGTTCGAGAAAGGAGGCAATTGGGCCTTTTGCTCGCAACTACTTTAATTGCAGGGGAATTCAAATTTAATTTTGTGTCTAAAACCAACCGTAGGTATTCATATTCAGTAAGAATCGCCTCTTGCAGTGCGCTTGCGTCATCGTTCTTGTTCAGTGGCGTGAGTGGCTCAGATGGCAGGACACTTACCCATTGGTTAATTCTCGAGTTTTTCAATCCTCAACTATTTTGTTGTACAATTGAACTCATTGCAAAATATCAGATAAAATCCACGAAAGTACAAAATAAATAAATAAAAGAGTGATTAACAATATTTCTCAAGTCTTCAGAAGCATTTTATTTTGCTATTTTTTTTTAAATGAATGATCGCAATTATTTCAAAATGCGATTATCAGAGAGCATGGCATTCATATCCTAAACGACCTATAGATGCAATTTGATGGGGGGGGATCTTCATTTGCTCGTTAAGGTCCAGTCAAAATAACTACATTTTATTTTCACACACCAAACTAATACTGAATAGATATATGCAAACAGTATTTGTACTATACTTTATACACGTACTTTTAAAAACTTTTTTTTTACTGGTGGAGGAAATGGAAAAAATAATGTACAAGATGGGTTTTTTTTCCCACCTCTCACATAAAAATTGAGAGAATGCTGAATATGCAAACACATGCCTTAAACGTTTTGTATGCATATAGCTATTGATAAACAAAATCGTTATCACATCTGCATAGTTCTAAAATTTTGTCCTTTGAGGGAAGGGGAAGGTTTTAAGAAAGTAAATTATTTATTAATGTACCAGTTATGCCGCATCGTGAATGAGCCTGCCAGTATAGACGTGCGCAGTAAGCATGTAAGTGGACTCAGGTTCGAATCCACTGCCAGGTAGCATCGCAACGTCTGCTTTTTGAGACGTCTTACATCGATGCCCAGGCTGTCTGGCACTAGTGTTTAACTCTTCTACAACAAAACGCAAACACGTGGCAATTACTTCTAACAGATAAATCATTATCGTTTTAGTACTAAAACGCTTATTATTTTTTTTTCGAGGGGGGGGGGGAGGGTAAATATGTCAGTTATGACGGGGCCTTTTCTGCCGGTTTAAACGTGCGCAGCCAGCATGCGGAGAGGGTTCAGATTCGAATAGTACAAAATAGTACAAAAATAGCATTTTTTTTTTTTTTTTTTTTTTTTTAAAGCAGTTTTTTTTTTTCTCAAGTGCGGTAAATGACCGAATACAATTTTGAGAAACTGCAGACTATTTTTTTTATGAATCTACATGTCGTACTGATCATTTTGAATACCAATTTATACATGTGCTCCCATTATTTCAGATGTTATGGCTTTTTTAAGAAATGTCACTTTGCACTTTACCCGTTCATAACTTTTTTGTTTTTGAAGATTTCTTCTTCTTTTCTGCACTAAACGATATCTTTTAGCTTGCCAATTCATCCCGTAACTCGTTTTTTAAAATATCTTTATTTTGGTTTTTTGCACCAACATCCATGCCACATCCCTGTCACTCGAAAACTCATAATGACTTTTTAAAATATTAATGACTCTTTACATTTCTAAAAATGAATAAAATTTCATTCTTTAGTGGTTAAAAATAGGAGCATTTTTTTTTTTAAACCCATTTTATAATTTAAAATTTAAATGTAGGGAACATTGAATTAATTTTTACAGTAAAGAAAAAACCATCGAAAAAGATCACCCATCAATATAAATAGAACATAATTAATTAATTAGTAATAGAACTGTAAATAGAACTTAATTGTTTTGAATATTCTTTAAAATAATGTGAAATGTAATGCATAAAATTGAAATAATATGACACGATCCTTATTAAATAATGTGAAATCGCTCCGGAAATAATGTCATTGCTTCCGAAAGATAGCATCTGTTAAAGTTCGTTTGTTTACGTTTCGGAAATTCACTTTCTTTATCTAATATGAATGTTATAGAATGAAATAGTACACAGACAGACTCAGAAAAGTATTCTCTATCGATCGGAGAATAAATTTATTTGTTATTGCGAAATTAAATTAATATAAAATGGAAATGCAAATTTTTTAAAAATTACTCAAAAACTACTCAAAATTCTGTCACAAAATAGTCAATTGAATGACTTACCTGTGAAAAAGTGTTATCCTTAGTAGTTAAAAAAAAATAAATAAAAATAAAAAGGACACTTTTTTTTTTTTTTTTTAAAACGCGATTTTTCATTTTAGAACTCAAGCTCCGTAAATTATCCAATTCGACGCGGCACTCGCAGCGACTCACCACGGCATCTTTCATCGCGAGCCACCGGTGACGGTCGACCGACAATCATTCGCCTGACTAATTCCTGTGAAACTAATGCATTCAAACACTTCCTACATGTCCATTAAATGAATTAACACATATTCCGTGTTAATCCACCCCCAGCCAACACACAAGACAACTTCCGTGTTTATTAATGTGTTAATCCCCCAATTACTAGTAGATTATGAGTCAAAATTAAGCTACTTAAACGAAGAGAAGCAGGTATAATATTAATAATAATAAAAGTTCAAAACGCAATCTTCACATCGGTTCGAAAAAGCGATGTTTTGATCTGGGAAAGTGTCATGCTGCCATCTATTCAGTCCATTGGGAAGGTACAGCGAGTTTCGTAAATACTATTTGTAGAGCAGAGGGGAAAAAGTGCATCAATAAATTGCAATAAACCATTTCAGATTTATAAAATTTAAATTTTACAAAAACTAGTAGGAAATAAAATAATAAATAAATAAAAACGCAGTACTAATTAATAAATAATTAAAAAATTAAATAAATAATTCGTAAAAATAGGAGCGAGTCATTTTCTGAAAATTCATTCAAAACTAAAAATAAAAAAAAAAAAAAAAAAAAAACTTAACAATTCAGATGGAAACCTGATTTATAAACGTTTCCTTAAAAACTTCATTATTCCTGTATGTATTTCATTTTTTATTCATTATTATTAATAAAATTAATTCATTTAATTCATTATTAACATTTCAATCGAGTGCATACGAATTAACATAATAATTATAAGGAAAATATATGAAATGTGTTCATTCTTTTCATATACATATATGCTCTTCCTACATGCAAGATTGGGAAAATAAGTTTAAAAAAAAAAACAAAAAAAAATTCGTTAAGAATATACGACATTTAGACCCTACAGACATTTTTCCTTATTTTCCCCTACAGACATTGAAATAGGAACATTTTTTTTTTTTTTTCAAACGCGATTTTTCATTTTAGAACTGTAGCGCCGTAAATTATCCAATTCGACGCGGCACTTGCAGCGACTCACCACGGCATCTCTCATCGCGAGCCACCGGTGACGGTCGACCGACAATCATTCGCCTGACTAATTCCTGTGAAACTAATGCATTCAAACTCTTCCTACATTTCAATTAAATGAATTAACACATATTCCGTGTTAATCCACCCCCAATTACTGGTATATTATCAGTAAAAATTAAATTAAATGCTAATTAAACGAAGAGAAGCAGGTATAATATCAATAATAATAAAAGAACACTATTCAAAACGCAATCGGGCACATCGGCTCGAAAAAGTTTTTTAAGTTTTGTATAAGTTTCATGCTGCCATCTGGTGATTCGATAGTGAAGGTATAGCGAGTTTTCTAAATTTCGTAAATGTTATCTGTACAGCAAATAAAAAAAAAAATTTTTTAAAAAAATTGCATAAATAAATTGGAATAAACCATTTAAGATTTATGAAATTTAAATTTTAAAAGATTATTTTATTAGGAAATAAAATAATAAATAAATAAAAAAAATAATTAAAATTAAAATTACATAAATAATTCTAAAAATAGGAGGGAGGTCATTTTTCTGAAAATTCATTAAAAATTAAAAATAAAAATAATAAAACTTAAGAATTCGGACTCGAACTCGATTTATAATCGAATTTCAAAGTTGTGAGAGTTTAAAAATGAAAACCAAAAATGAATCCATTACGTGCAGCCATCTACCGCCCGATAAGCGAAACGAATGCTCTGTTTTCTGACAAAACTTCATTATTCCTATATGTATTTTATTTTTTATTAATTATTATTAATAAAATTAATTCATTATTAACATTTCAATCGAGTGCATACAAATTAACATAATAATTATAAAGATTTAGATAATTTATGAAATGTGTTCATTCTTTTCATATGCTCTTCCTACATGCAAGATTGAGAAAATATGTTTACAAAAAAAAAAAATATATATAAAAAAGAATTTGAAATAAGGGAAGAATTTTCACATGAAACAGTGTTCTTATTTCCTTATATATATATATATATATATATATATATATATATATATAAAAAAAATAAAAAAAATAATAAAATGTCTACATTTCAATATTAATAGCATAAATAAACCCACAAACATTATTATACATTAAAATTATTCAAAATCTGGCGCGTGTAGCTTGAAGATAAGCCGCGGATAAGCGGAGTAACGACGCCCCCGCAACGCTCCACGATCCTATTAGGACCGGGACCTACGGTTTAAAGGGGATTGCCGAACCACTTCATACATCCATGGCGCCGCCGAGACTCGTACCCGAAAACTGTGACGCAGAGCGCCAGCCACTCTGCGATTACCGGATCGCGTTACAGTCACTGCTTTAAGAAACTAGGAGACTTGATGGAGTGCGCGACAACATTTGTGAAGCGTGCATTGCAGAAACGAGGAGTCTTGATGGTCTCGCATCAGTCGTCTCTTTCAATGCGCGGACTCTGTTTCAACGCACTTAGCAGTCACTGCTTTCAGAAGACTCGTTACCTTGTGTGACGGTGTTAACGAAGTGCACCTTTATACGTTCAATGGGCTTTTCTTCCAATTCATTAGCATCGAAGGAACCGAATTGATTGCTTTTTTAATTTTTCAATAAGCAATGTATCCATATACTAATTGTAATGAATGCCCCGCCTTGTTTTCTGGACTCAATTTCACCAGCAGACATTCTCTGAAAGACTAAAATTTGAAATCATTTAGCCATTCTATAGAACATCAACTAGTACAATCGAATATCACATTCCATTCCGTTTTTTTTTTTAATGAAAATTGTCATTTAAACCTAACGCAATACCAAAACTAGTGTTAAAATTCCTTGCATGCGTAGTGGATTAGAATTATCAAAAACTACAGTTTGCGAGATAAATCTGTCAGTGGCAAAGTCCCCTCAAGAAAAGACTTATACAAAGGAATATTTTTTGGAATTTCTCAACAATATTAACAAGTCTTTTAGAAAGTACTTGATAAGGCAAATTAAATTATTTTCTATTGATTATGTCAGTAATTGCAAAGCCATGTTATTTCCTTCCCACGTAGCTGACTGGGCAGTTTTAATACGGACGCCATTGATTTGGTCGATTCCCCCCCCAACACACTTATTTCCTGAATCTGCATTCAATTGTGATTATTTTGATCTGTAGGATGTTTGTTATTATCTTTATTTTACATAATTTAAAAAAAAAAAAAAATTAATATTAAATTATTTGCAGTATTTCTTTTATTTTTATTATTATTTTATTATTAACCATTCCAATGTCATATATGTATATATTTTTTTTTTTTTTGTTGCAAATCTTGAGTGCAAAATCCTAATGAAACAGTTCCTTGACTGCCTTACTAAATGGTTAGCTTTCACCGAACTGAGATTTTTAGGATAGCTCTGATTTTGATTCTATTATTATTATCACTATTATGCATTATTTTGCATGTACAGTGTTTGCAAATGTATATTTTTGTATATTTTTTTTATAATCATAATTAAAAAAAAAAATATACACACATGCAGCGTTACTGTTTAAAAATGAAAATTCGATTCGGATGCTGTTCTTCTAGAAAAAAAAAGTAAATTTTAGAATGCGAAGTTCCGAGGTTCTTCGGAACCGGGGCTCTGACTCTTGCTCTCTCTCCCATCCTTTGGGTTTTTTTTTTTTTTTTTTTTTGTTTATTGGAAGTAATCTAGTCTCATAAGTACTCGTCAAAGAGCAAAGGATTTTAAATTTAAATTTCTTTTTTTTTTTTTTTTATTATTTTGCCATACTATACACTTAATATATATATTTTTTTAACTCCTGAGCTAATGTACACTTTAGGGACACTCAATTCTGAAAACATTTTAAATTGTCTCTCTCTTATGTTTTCTATGTTAAAGTGAAGTTATTTTCTCTCATTATGCAAAATGGGAGATAGATAGGGGGATTTCCCCTGGCACTCCAAAAATACACTACCTATGGGTTTGTTTACATTTTGTAAAAGTCACTTTCTTCAACTCCTATGAATGTTATAGAGGGAAATTGTACACACACACACACTCTGAAAAGTATGCTCTATCGATCGGAGAATTTGAAATTATTTTTTATTGCAAAATTAAATAAATATATTATTAAAATGCAAATAATTTAAAAAAAAATTACTCACTGTTGATTTAAATTGAATGACATAACCTGTGTAAAAGTGTTATACTTACTATTCAGAACATTGTCAGCACATATAACATATTTAGAACAAAAAATAGCATTTTGTTTTTGTTTTTTTTAAGAAAAACAGATTTTTTTTTCTCAAGTGCCGTAAATGACCGAATTCAATTTTGAGAAACTGCAAACTACTTTTTATGAATCTACATGTTTTTTAGATCATTTTGAATCTAATTGTATACATGTGCTCCCATTACTTCAGATGTTATGACTTTTTAAGAAATGTTACTTTGCACTTTAACCGTTCATAACTTTTTTGTTTTTGAAGATTTCTTCTTCTTTTTTGCACTACACGATATCTTTTAGCTTGCCAATTCTTCCCGTATCTCGTTTTTAAAATATCTATATTTTGGTTTTTTACCAACATCCATATTTTGGTTTTTTGCACCAACATCCCATCCCTGTCACTCGAAAACTCATAATGACTTTTTAAAATTTTAATGACTGTTTACTCAGCCCATCGAAGTGCTATGCTGGGCCTCTGCTCGGGAGATCCTCCTTCTTGATCAAGGATGACTCCAGTGCCAGTTAAGTATGAAACTCGCAGTTTGACAATTTTATCATCATTTCTATATGATAAAATTGTCAAAAGTCAGAGTTTAAATTAAAAGTGGTAGAACAAAAATGCTTTAATGGAGGAATTCGTTGTGGACATGTTTACTGAGTATTATTTAAAAATAATCTAAGTTAAGTCTTTAATAGAATTGAAATTATAATACACCTATCTAAAGTATATGTTCTGCATCTAAAATTTCATGATAGATAATAATCTTACTGTTATTTAAAAGTACTGTTAAAATACTGTTATTTAAAAACATTTTTTTATTCAAAATTCACTGCTTTCAGCCATAAATACAGTTTTACCACTTTTTATATTATTTTGATAAACTCACTATATATACCTTACTGTATTTTCAACTGTCGGCGTGGCGCTGATAATCTCTGGGGCTGTGTGTCGTCCGCTTACTTACAGCGGCAATGTTAACGTGTCCGTTCGTCTCCTCGAATGGCAATAAAAAGCATAATTTACCCCAGTCAGATACTTCATTGAACAAAAATTTAAAAAAAAAAAAAACAATTTGAAAAATTAAATACACGTGTAAGTGTAAAATACAGCACAGAGGTATTCGGCCTACGCTTTTAGTTTCATTTTGTTTAATATTAATTAAAATTTGAGTAAATTTTTCAGTGTAATTAAATTCACATTTTGTGTGTGTGTGTGTGAGTGAGTGAGGAATTTGACGCTCGTGAACCACTGTTTTACTGCACAGGAAACAAATGATGTTCTAACGAAGTAAAGAGATGTTTCGTGGTAGATAACAAGGTAGGGTTTTCTGTAAAATAACTATATACAGTTTATTCATTAAAAGTGCGATTTCTTCAACGAGAGTGATACGATCGTTTTAAGGAACATGATAATGAGTATTCTTTTACAATATTTGAAAACAATGATACGAATTATATTGTTAAATGAGTTACATCTAACCTAATATTGAAAGATACGCTAATACTGGGGGGAAATCATATACATAAAAAAATTTTGGGGATAGATATTTTGATGTAAAATCAATTAATCATGTTTTGTTTTATAGATTTAGCATTAAACATTTACTTAATGAAACTTGTTTTAAAAATGTTAACTTTGTGTAACACCATTTTACAAATATTCAAAGCTCCTTGATTTTACAGGAATATGTATTATATTGAAATTACACTTAAAAAAATATTAATGGATTAAAAGATCCATTTAAGAAAAAGTCTATTGTAGATTCAGTGCTTTACTTGATATATTTGGATTTACCCCTTTAATATTTTATTTGTTAATGTCACTACATATACTTTACTGTAACTTATTTACCTGCATGGCGCTGAGAATCTCTGGTGGCAGTGCGTTGTCCGATTCAAACGGCAATGTTTTAATGTGTCCGTTAGTATTTTTCGAATGGCAATAAAAAATTTGGTTTATCACAGTCAGAGCCATCTCCTACATGGAAAAGAAGAAAAAAAAAAATTTTTTTAATTAAATGCACATGTAAAATATAGCATTGAGGTGCTTCGGTCACTACGCTTATTGATTAAATTGGTTTAGTTTTAATGGGCGCATGTAACTTCAAGATGGTTTCTTCACGGACGCGGAATAACAATGCCCCCGCGACGATTATATTAGACCGGGACATAGGTTTAAAGTGTATTCCGAACCACTACAAACATCCATAGCACCACCGGGACACGAACCCGAAACCTGTGGTATCCAGTGCCAGAGCGCTAGCCACTCGGCAATTCAGGCCCTCAAATAAATGCATTAAAGTAAATTATTTTTTATTTTTTTTATATTTAATAATTCTTCATCTCCCGCATAATTTTTCTACTTTCTCGCTTAATTTTTTAATTTCTAATAATTGTATAGTTTTTCTGTACGACAAATATATTTTATTTGTCAATTTTTTATTTACTATTTTGCTAAATATCAAAATTTTTCAAATAATTTTATTTTTAATAAAATTTAAAAAAGTGGTCATGAATGGCCAAGTAGCTAGCGCCCGGTAAGACAGGTTTCGGGTTCGAGTCCCGGCGGTGCCATGGGTGTTTGTAGTGGTTCGGAATCCACTTTAAAGCGTAGGTCCTGGTCTAATTGGATCGTAGAGCGTTGCGGGGACATTGGTACGTCCGTAGCTTATCTTCAAGTTACACGCGCCCCTTGGATAATGCAAAGGGAGTAATGTCTGTGCAGCGCTTGCCTTCAGGCATCCAATACAGCGGGCTAAGTGTTTGCCAGATGCATTAAAAAAAAATTAAAAGTAGTGTTTTGTGATTTTAAAAATTTGGAGCAATTTATTTTTCGTCATTTATTACTTGAACTGAATTTCGTAAGCTTAACCTTTTTCCATAGAAAATCTACCATTATGATACATTTAGATATAAACTTGGTGAATAATAAAATATTTCATTCTCTTAGTACATGACATATTCCAATTATTATTACACATTTTCTGTTTTTCCAAGAATTTAATACGTATAATTGTATATCGGATGCAGACAATAAACCACTCTAATAAGGTTTTAATTCACACCCAGGAAAAAAATTTCTTAGTTTTCAAGATGAAAAATGCATGAATACAAACGAACGACGACGACAACGACAACGATTTGTAGGTTGTCGGAGCTCCTTGGTTGCTAGGTAACCGTTAGCTCCTTCTTTGCATAGGAAAGGGAAGTTACTTTAGCTTTAAGCCTACTTTAGCAATAAAAATAAACAATTAAAATAGAGATAATAAATGGAGAAGAGAAGGTTTTTTTTTTTCAATAAAGTATTTAATAATTATTAATTATAATTTGTTAATTAAAATAAGAAGTAAAAGTACAAACTGAATGAAGAGAGTTAAATGGTAATGAGGGGAAAATCTGCGAATCGTACAACGTCAGTTGCACAAGTGAGCGATAGAATGATTGACATAGCCTGGGGAGAATATAAAACGTTTCAACACAACAAATTTGTATTTAACGAAGCTCCACAGCTACAAGATAGCCGCAAGCCTCTATCACAGAACAATGCTTAAACTTTATTATTTACATTTCAACGACGACGATTTGCTATATTAATGGAGAACCTTGGTTGCTTAGCAACCTCTATCTCCTGCTTTGTGAGTGACGGAAATTTCTTAAGCTTTAAGCCCATTGATTAGATAGTAAAAAGCAATATAGGTATATCATTAATTTATTTAAAAATTAATTATTCGAAATTTTTATTAATTAATAAAATAAATAAATAAATAAAAAAATAAAAATAATAAAAAATAAAAATAATAAAAAAAATAAAAATAATAAAAAAATAAAAATAATAAATAAATAATAATAATAAAAAAATTCTGCATATATAAATTTGTTTTAATTTTTTTTTTTTGATATTATTATTATAATTTCAAGTAGGTAATAAAAGAGATAAACAATAGAAACAAACAATAACGATTGGAGGGGAAATTGTGACTCAGTGGAGAAACTGCATGGTAATTCTGAAAGGAGGATATCGGAATGTTAATGAATAATATTCAGAACAGCGCGAGGTCTTTTGCGATTTTTAAAATCAGAAATGTCGTAAACATAGTTGCTTAGATCATTCAAAACGGAATTATTAATAATTGGAATGGAATTGTAAAATTTTTTTGCAGTTTTATACACAAATTGTTTAAAACTTGGGAGGGAAAGAGCATGTAAACCAAGGCGAATTTGTAATCTTTTCTATTTAAGTTTATAAATATATATAATTTCTTTACTTTAAAAGTGGTAATAGAAAGGAATTTGTCCTTGCTCTTTATGAAATGATCATAATTTCCAGTCTGTAATTCACAGATTATATCTTTTAAAAAATTAAGCATTTCTTTATAAGCCTTTGCTAATAAGATGAGGTAATTTTTTTCTTGGAAGTATGGAGAGAGAGAAAAAATCATTTCTGAGAAAAAAACCTCCCTAGATCTAGATAGATGGAACTTCAATAGAAATAAGTAAGCGATCCTTTTAAAAAATAAATAAGAATTTATTAAAACTGCGAATAGTAGAAAATAGCCTATATAAAGCTCATGTTTAACGCCAATGGGTATGAGATGATAAAAATTAATAGGAAACTAATTAAAAATTCTTTCTGGAATCGTTCGTATTTCTTAATATATGATCAGTAAATACTTCATCATTTTTATCAAAAGCTGTTTCATTCGTACTTCTTTTTCTCGAATGCACACAATTTTCAATACGATACGTAATTTGTTTTTACATTTTCGGCGTTGTAAAAGTTCTTAAAATAGAAAATGGATATTAAAATTAGTTATTTCAACTATTCATACAGAAATGCAACTTTATTGATAAAAATTCTAACAAAGAAAGATAGTGGCATGCTATGTCAGATACAAATCGTCCATGGATGATAAATCTCTTATATACACAAGATCATTTTATTTTTACCACTGAAAATCGTGAGTGCAGATTATAGGCAGACAATTACAATAAATGATCTTACTTTAATACATTTTGATCACGTGCAATTATCTTATTTCAAAAACGAAAAAATAAGTTAGTGGTCGTAAAAACTTATGTGAATATCTTCTATAGACACTCATGCTTTTATTTTTTATTATTGTTCATCACTGACAACTGGTGTACCATTTATTGAGTACCGATGACTGATAATAAATACCTGAGAGCCTCTTTATCATAATTAAAGAATATTGTGTATTTAATTTAAGAAGGTGCTTAACTAAGAGTTTCTAAAGTATTATAGAAAATTATAATTTTCTTAAATTAAAGAAAATAAAACAAAGTTATTGTTGAACAAACAAAATAAAAAAAGTTTAAAATAAAAATTACGTAAGAGAATTTAATAAGGAAATTCTGTATAACTAGGGACCAGTTACTGACACTGTATAAAAAATATTATTAATTCATCAAATCTCACATTAGTTAAAAATATTTTTATTAAATTAACAATGGAAAGGTTATAATTTAAAAAATATTTCGTTATGTTTTAAAAATATACTCTGAATGTAACATTCAAAATATGTCATAAAACTTTTAAATCCTTATGTATTACAAAAATTCCTATGGGAGATACTAATGTAAAACGCCAACTTATTAAAGCAAAAACCAAATTGTAATAAAATATTTATGATTATATGTGAAAATTATATTGTTCTGTTATGTAATTCTTAAAGTCAATAAAAAGTATTGTTCATAACATAAATTTAATAAAAAAAAAGATTACTTAAAATTTTTAATTAACTTTTTTATGCGGAAATATAATTGCTCTTTTGTAGTTTTTTAAATGCAAAAAAGTGCCATCTAGTGTCGAAAATGTGAAACGTCAACTTTGTTTTATTTCGTTGACAACCTTAAACACAGCACTCTTTTGAACTTGATTTTTGCATCATTTTTTAGAAAAATAATTCACAATTTGTTAAGAAATTTAGAATGTTTAAGATTCCCCAAAAAATATTTTTCATAGATAAGTAAGATTATAATATAATATACAGTTAAAAAAGTATGCTATACAAAGAAATTCTATTAACATCATTTTAAATAGCAAAATAGATATTCTATCTATTTGACATTTATTCTTTTTAATATAATTTTTTCTTTTAAATTGGTTTTATTATTAATTTTTATCATTCTGTTTTTAATTTGTTAAACTAATTCAAAATAATAAAATTTAAAATAAATATTTAATGAAACCTAGATTATCAATAACATTTAAAAGGCATTTCAAAAACTTAAAATTTTTCCTGTTATTAAAGGAATTTAATGAACCCTAGACTACTCAAAAATATGAAACATTTTAAATAGACCCCTAACCCTAGACTACTCAAAGAATATACCTTCAAAAATATGAAAATAATATAAAAATATTAAAATAATTAAAAATTTATAATATTCTTAACATAGATAAAGCAAATAAAGTTATTTCGCAAAGAGAGGTATTTAAATTATTCATTTTAAACTATTCATTCAAACTATGCTTATATAATACAATAACAAAAAATCAGAGCATATGTAAGGATCAACCATGCATTTCCATGAGTGCTTTACACTATCCCCCTCATTTACATGGAAGATAGGTACCTTAGAATTATACAGCTCTAGTAAATGCATCACATCAACAGGCAGGCTGCATGTGGGAAAGGTTCAGGGCCGGATTTTCCTAACTTGGCACCAGCCTAGGGGCCTCAAGATCAAGAGGGGCTTACATTCAAATTGTTAGAAAATTAAAATTACACTATTCTAAAAACACTAAACACTAAAACACTGCATCGAGAATAAGGAGAAATTCTACACTTATGACTAATAAACAAACATAAGATGTGCTGGTTAAAATCAACGCGTTCGGCTCATTGGGTCTATCCGTTTGTATATACTAGAGTATAGTTCAAGGTTCAGTTATTTGATAGAAAATATGATAATTTTTATTGCATGTTTTTTATTTTCTCAGTCAAAGATTTTTATTATTTGAATTTCATTTCTTTGTAAATGTTGTGTGTTATGTTTGATTAGTTATAGTTACAAGTACTATATATGGTGCTGAGAATAAATGTTCTCGACTTTTTTTTTTATTTATTATCCGTGCCACATTTTTTATAAAGATACCAATCACAACATGTTTCATTTAACATATTGATATATATCTTAAAAATGTGGTGAAAGGGCCTTATAAGTGAAATAGCCTAGGGGCCTCTTTTCATCTAAATCCAGCCCTGGGAAAGGTTCTGGGATTTCCATACAATGCACAAATGCCGAGGAAGTAATCCCTTAAAATCAATCCAGAAGGCAATGTCCTTTTTTAATCGTTGGTGAGTTGTTCGTGTTATGCTTAAAGAGGGCAGGTACCCACCGATGTAAGAGAAAGTTATTCACCAAAAATTTTCTAATTGGGATAAGATGAAGTTTGTTTTCAAAAGGAAGGACTAAAAAGTGGCAAAAACATGGGAGAAGAATAAAGAAATGAGAATTAATTTATTTGTGAATTCTAATAAATAATGTTAATAATGTTAATAATAATGTTAATGATATGTGAAACATTACTTCATCTCTAAAAAGCACTTTTCATTTAAAATATGGCCAACTTTTTTAGCTTCCTGAAACCACACGTATAATGTTCTAATTTTATGATAATTGTTAAATTAAAATAATAATAATAATAATTTATTTTTAAAATCAATGACCTATTCCTCAATATACGCGATATCTTTTTTTAGGAAAATTCTCTAGAATTTTTTAAAAAATAATAAGAAACTTAGATTAGTATCGAAATAAAATAGAAGCCTCCTTTCATCTCATATTTTTATGTAATGAATTTAAAAAATTAGCATATAATAATTTAAAAATTATATATATATATATATATATATGTTATATATATATATATAATACATATATCTTAATATTTTTAACGAAATATATACAAATATTTAGGTTTTTAGTAAAATTTGCGATTTTATGTGTAGCCCCATAACAGCTGATAAATTCTTTTCTTACAAATTCCTACTGAAAAGAATATATATAGAATATAATATATATATCAAAAATTTGTATGTGGGCCTCCTCAAGTTATATCCAAATTTTTCTAAAATTGCCAGGGTTACTTCTAATAAAAAGCCTAGATAAACTCGAAAAAAAAATTCAAATAAATTCAATCGATTTTAAGCGAAACTTTTCATGGTTCGAATTTTTCATAAATAATTTTTATTACTCAATCTGACCGGAATTCTCCACTCACCCAATATTCAAAATTTTTAAGCCTGCTTCCTCTAGTACTGGTTTTATTGTTAAATTTGCAATGCCGCAGGCGTTATTCCAGACCAGAATTGGTGAGTTTAAACAAGGGCACCACGTAGATGTGCTCAAGGTCGAAAAAGACAATGCTAGATGAAGCTATTACTGATACTAAATAAGATGGCACTATTATAAATATATTACTGCTTTTAGTAGATGACTGGGTACGCATGTGTACAAGCTCAACAAAAAAAAAGATGGCGAAATGTAAGAAAAACAAATGTAGATTGATATTTAAGATTGATAAAAACTTTATTCATATAAATTTTATATATTTTTTGTAATAAAGATACCAAAAAAGTTAAATAAGTAAATATATCGTCGGAATATTGAAATTACAATTAAAATTTTGAATGTTTTTCTTAAAATAATTATTCCTCAAATATAAAAGCTTTCATGCATTTAAGAAATAATTTTGATCAGCAATATTCGCTGAAAAATTATAATTCAAATGTTTTTCTTCTAATGCAGCTGGCAACAGACCGTGATCTTTCGCCATAAGGGCTGCGTGCTGATTCAATTACCCAATTGATGGTAAGCCAGTAACAATATTCGATCCTGTTGACCGGGAAAAATTCCTAAACCATACAACACCCATGATTCAAAATGATATTCAGCCATTTGGCCATCAGGCCCCGTGATTCAAATGTCTATTTTTAACTAACCCTATTTCAAAAGGGCTGATGGTGACGAGGATTTTTAATGGCGTTGAACACATGAGATTTCATAGACTCACAATCCTATATTTTTTACTGTTCTTTGAAGGATTTTCCTGAAGGAAACTCTGTATTTTTGTGGTTAAAACCATTGCGAAAAGACTGTATTATAATGAAATTTGGCCTTCAAACTTTTGTTTGGATGTCTGTACGTATATTTTGAAAGGTTGTTTTTTAGTAATTTAATCTACTTAATAAAACAAAATACTAAATTTTGTTTTCTGAGTGAAATATTATTATCATATGAATATTATGTATTTATTTGTCATAATTTTGAACAATAAAATAACAAAATAAATAAATAAATAAAATACTTTTTTTTAAAAGAAATTTGGAAGTGAAGTAAAATCACTCACTGCATTGAAAACACTCACATAGTAAAATAATGAAATAAATATTTATTATTCATCCCCAATAATTTTCATTAAAGAAAAAAAATGAGAGTTGAACGTTGTTATTTTTGTTCATCACCACTGTACCCTGGTCATGGAATACAATTAATCAGAAATGATAATAAAGTAAGTATTTCCGAATTTATAAATTTTTGTTACGTTGCTGCCTCGTGTTTAAAAACCCTCCGTTTTGGCGAGTTTTTATTCGTTAATGTGTTAGTGTCATTTCACAAATACAAAGTGTTTATATATTATTGTTATCCCACTTTATAAGAAATCCCAAATAAATATACATAATTAAAATAGAGAAGAAAAAATAATTTAGTAAATTCCAAGAAATCAGGATTTAATTTGCAAAAGTTTCAAATAGTTGTATAGCAAAATGAATAAACACTGCTCTTAATATTCTAAAGTATTCTCAAACAGCAATTTACAATTTTTGACATATTTCACTAATTAAACTGAACATTAATGAAGTAGGCAAAGTAACAAAATTTCAAATTCTATCGTTAATATTTTAATTTATTGCTAGTAGCCCATTTTATAAGTTGCTTATCTGTGGATCTGTGTGTTCTTTTTAACAACTGCAAATGAATCAATGTAGAATCAGTTGAAAAAAATCATTCAATTGAAGAAATCCAATTTACACTTGCCAATTTATATTTTAAAAGATATTACTTTCAAAATATTAAAGTTTAGTTTAGTTAAGTGCAGTTCTATAATACTTTTTCTGAATTACATGATAGCTTGATTGATAACTAGAGAATAAATTATCACATGAGTAATTCAAAAATTTGATGCTAGCTACTCCAAATATTTCTGTATTAAGAACATTTTGTCCCTCTAACTGTAGGGTAATTTATGTACATATGTAGTAACTAAATTTTATTTAAGTATAGAAACTGAATTTAGTACAATTAGAGAAGATTTTAATTTTTTTCACAAAATGTTTCAATATTTGTATGTTTTGTATTCCAATAGCATTGTTGCTAATATTTTATAATGTGTCAGAGCCTGTTGTAATTTTATATATGCTTTTCTACATATTCATATTTTTTATACATATATTCTTGAAATGGATTAATATCAAATAGAATATGAATGTAAGATGGAAATGGGCTATAATCTTTAATTTGAAAGCCCATGTCAAATTTTAAATTTTGTTTTAGGTGAACAGGTGGAGAAATTCCAAATTTTTCAAGCACAATTTCATAATATTTTACATATAGTTCAGAAAATTACAGTAGCAGTAAATTCTCATATTTAGGAAAAATACATCTGTGAAAATAGGTTATTGCATAGTGTAATCAGAATGAAAGTTGAGCATTTGTAATTTTTTAAGAAAAGATTGATTGTGTGCTCAATGCACTAGAACTTGATTTCAAGATGAATTGATTAAACAAATATTTTTAAAATAAATTATTTAAATTTATATTTTTTTTATTTTTATATTTTTTTTACAATGATGTATTGATTTGATTTATTAAATCACAGTTTAAAAGGGCCATAATAGGGCATCAAATTATGACTGATCTTAGACTGAAATCCAATTCTACAATAGTGCTTTCACTTATTTTGTGTAAAACTTTAAAAATATAGGAAAACAGTTATTTTGAGAATTTGGAAATACTAAAAATGACATATTAAAGCAAGAATAAGAAATGTCACAATTTTAATGAAGAAAAAAGATTTAAAAATCTATTCTGAAATGAACACAAATAAATAATCTAATGAAAATAATGATTTGAATAAAAAAAAAATGCATGTATAAGATTATTTTGAAAAGTGATAAAAAGATAATGTTTTCCTTTAGCAAAAGCAGAGTAGACTATGAAAAACATTGCTAATCATTTACTTGAACTGTTTTTAAATGCTTGGAGAGGAAGAATAGTCATATAAATCTAATTTTCAAAAATAGAAATAAAAATCCCTAAAAAAGCAAACATTTAATAAATGAATCAATTTTTTTTTTTTTATATTGTTCATAAAAATCATCCTTTCCATTCATTGTGTTCTTGGTAAACACACAAGTTAAAGAACAGGCAATCTGATTGCATCTGGCAGGATTTAAAAATGACCTCATATGGTCAATCTCTGTGTTGTGTAACTTAGACCTTACTTGATGTGATATTAAGAATAAAAAGGGAATTTTCTGAAGAGAGGAAGTCAACTGAATAAAAATTGATTCTCAGCTGTTTTGTAAGTTGCTTTCAGGCACATTATTCAACAACTGGTCATTCAATGCAAAGGGTGAACTTGAAAACCTAAATCGATAGGAGGAATTGTTCATTATATGAGTGAACAAAATTATTTGATTATTGTAAAAACCATGCTTATTTGATAACTCAACCAAAGCCCAGGGTCCCCTCAATTTAGACCTGGTGTGATTTAGAATCCAAAATTAACTTAATTTGTCATTTAAAAAATTGTTTTATGTATTAATTTTATTTTAAATTTTGTTGTTTAAAAAATATTTATATAGATTTTTTAGGTTTTGCCGATCCAAATGCCGAAAAATGTTCAATCGCAAAAAGAATCCAAGAAAGCTGAAGTGGACAAAGGCATTTCGAAAAGCTGCTGGGAAGGAACTTACTGTTGACCCAATTTTTGAATTTGAAAAGCATCGTCATGAACCAGCACAATATAATAGAGAATTATGGCAAAAATCAAGTAAGTTCATATGTGCAAAAATTTTGATGTTTTAAAAGTTATTTTTTGGGGGTAAAATTATTCTGTAAAAATATTTTGTAATTATTTTTATAATTTACTAATTATTGTAATAATCCACTAATGTGAGATTTAAGATTTATTGTAAGAAGTACTTTTTTTTAAAGAGTGTATTCATATTAATATTTTTAACTAACAATTTTATAAAAGTTTTAAGAATTAAATTTCTACTATTTTCTTTGTAAAAATATTTTGTAGTTATAAACAAAATGACTCGATGTTAATTCAATTTTTTTCTTATTCCATTTCGAGGTTTGTTAGTAAATAATTATGAAGTGTATTTTTTAATATTCATTTATTACTTTGAAACTGAAATTAACATTATTTTTATTTTCCTTTAAAATTTTTTTAGTTGATGCTATGAAAAAAGTATCAGATATTAGAAAGAAGAGAGAAGCAACCTTCATCAATCGAAGGTAAATTATTATTTTAAATTTAACTATAATTTTGTTAAGAAACATAATTTTAATTTGACTGTTAGAAAATAATTGTTTTCTTGATTTTATTATGGGAAGTAAAATACCAGTTATTTTTAACTTTCCATAAAGGTGTAAAATCTTTTTGTATTTCTAAATCCTTAATACAAAAAGAAATTGCCATTTTAAAGAAATTTTAAATAATTGTAGTAATAATGAAAAAAATTTAAAACTCAAAACCATTAAAAATATCTCAGTTTTATTATATCTAACAAGTTTGTTTCTTTAATGGAACTTGAATATTTAATAGTAAAATTAGTTAGTGGAAGAGAGAATTCATTGAGAAAGTGGCTATAGTTTCTTAAATATTGAAAAACAAGAATTGTAAAAATCTTGAGGTAGTTTTGTGCTTTTAATTTCAGCTTATTCTATATGATTGCTGTATGAGAAAAATTAGTTTATGTATATATATACACATAAAAAATAATTTTTTTATATCAATGAATGCTGAATATTATATTAAATGTAGAAGAAAAGAATTATTTCAAGAAAATGCCATGAATGAATAATTAAGCTTTTATTTATATTATAAATCAATACTTCCCCAAGTTCTTCAAAATTAGTCATAAAGCATTAGTTTAGAAATTAATTTGGAATACATTGGGACACTGTTATATGAGAAACATTGAGATAACCCAATGCATTGAATTTTCTTTTTAATAAATATATTACCCCAATATTCTTGCATATATAATTTATTCAGACAATGAGTTGCAAAAAATATGACTCTTAATTTGGATGTCAATATAAATTTAAAGTTAAATAAGGATATTCATATTTATCAAAAACTGAAGATATTTCTTTCATCAGTGAATGAAATGTAACATGATGATTTCATACTATTAAAATTTTTATAGAAAATTTTGCTGCATCTAAACTGTTTTATAATAACAGATTAATAAAATAAAAATTAAAGAGATTGTTAATTTCCTAGAAGAAAAAAAACAACTTTATTTTCCTTGAAATGAAAGATGTCATTGGAGCTAAAAAATATAAAATAATATTGATTTTAAACTTCTCCACTGATAAGATGTATGATATCTATTCAATAATAAAATTTTGCATAATTAAGATGTTTATTAAATATATCTACAGTTTCATCAACAATTTGTTTTGTTAACATTTTATAACTCAATTTTGTCTCCATGCTATTTCTAATTTTTTCCAAGTTAAAATTTTTGGCTGTAATTAAAAAGATGATTGTTCCAATGTTCCCTAGGTATTGGGCATTTTGCATAGATTATAATTAAATTATTTTTCTTTTTAAATTAATAGCAGATTTTTTAAAAATTTTAGAAAGATGATGAATAAATGCAAAAGAAAAAGTGAAAAGCTCTTAAAGCAATAAAATTATTTAAGATTGAAAAAAATCATAGTTTGTAAATTGCACAAATGTGTCTTTTCTTTCTCTACATTAACTATATAAAAACTACACAATCATTTTTTGTAGAAGTTTTAGAAAAATAATTTCTCAATAATATCTGACTAAGTTGCTGGCAGTATTATTCTAAATTTCATTCGATGAACAACAAAAATGTCAGGTTCTGTCATTACATTGCTATTAAAAATTAAGAGATGAAAATTTGTAGAAGTTAGAATTTTGTGAATCGGTATCCATAACATCGCAAAATTCATCTTGGTTTCTAATCCAATTAGATTATCTGATTATTAAAATTATGTAATACATTAAGATTGATGATACATTACATTAAGATTTAAGTATTACATCAATTTTTTAATAAGACATTTTCCAACTTTGATCAATTTCTTAATATTATATGGACTTTATATATATATTTATACTGCATAATGTTCATATGTAGTAATAATATTTCATCAGCAGGTTTTTTTTTTTCATTTAATAAAATATTTTATAGAAGTTATATGATTAATTATTTAAGAATAGCTCTTTTATTATGATTATTTTTTAAAAAAATATATGCATATCTAATAATATCAATTACAAATCTTATATGGAATTTGGTAAATCTGTATCCTTAACATTCCAAAATTCATTTCAATTAACAGCTAGATTTATCTCATATTAATATATAATATCAATCTTAAAATGTATTCTATTTTGTTTCCATAGATTGAAAGTAGGAAAGGTTTTAGCAAAGGAGCAAGATTATAAAGAAGTGCAGGAAGACTTGTGCATGATACGATCTGTTGCAGGTTAATATTTTTAAGCTATTCTTTATATGTTGAAGTTGTGTGAAGAGAAGTTTATTATTAGTTGTTAACATAATATATTTATGATTTATGTTATAATAAAGAAAAATTATTTTTATAAATTACTTTTCAAAATTATATTTTTGCATTTTTGAAATTCAAATATTTTATATTAAATAAAAGTATTTTTACTATTTAAATCACTTTAATATTAATTGCCAATACTTTTTTTCATTATAATGAATTTCAAGACTTTTGTTGAATAAATTAAAGTCTGTAAATTCTTAGATTGCACATATGTCAATTAATGGAAATATTTCTTAATCACTATTTTTTAAAAATGCTTTTCGTAAAGGGCATAAAAATTTACAATAATCCCTTTAATATGTTTTCCAGTTAGCTTTAACAATCACTACTTTGTCATATTAAATTTAATATATATCGACTAATTATTTATTGCTATATTTTGTGTAATTTTAGCTAAAGGCAATAAGATGAAATTAGATTCTAAAGAAATTAACTTGGATGCATTGAGAGAAAAGATTAAACAAAGAAAGCTGGAAAAGAAAATCCAACAACAGGCTGAGGACGTTAACATGGATTTATCAATAGTGGAAGAAAAAATCAAACAAAGAAAACAGAAAAAGAAAATACAACAGGAGGCTGAAGTTAACATGGATTCAATGGAAGAAAATGAGCCAGAAAGGCTTCTGGAAGAAAATTAATTTTTCCTGTAGTTTCATTTTCTGTAAATACATTTTAAAAATAAAGTCTATAAAGAAAGTGCTTCAGTTTTATTATTTTATGAATAATTTTGCATTTAATTTTATGTAATAACTGCTAGTTTTATCTAAAAAATATTAGTGTTATATTACTCAATTCTATTTTAGATTACATTTTTCAATTTTCTTTAATAAAATACTTTTTATCCATCCACTCAAGTTCAAATACATTTTTTTAAACTTGTAGTCGATGACACTTGATGTTAATTCAGTTTTTTTCAAGTATTAATTCATTAATTAATTTAATTCATTAATTTTGGGTTTTTTAAATGATTTTAGTTGCATATATCTACCAATAGATGGTGCCAGATAAACTTAATTCTCATTCATTTTTTAATTTATAAAAGTACTTTTTGCAATACAGTGAAAAAAAGTAGGAATTGTCTTTAAAAAATTTATATTACTTGTTTGTGATTATTCTGCAAATTTTAATAGTAAATATGCAGTTTTGAAAACTGAAATGTTTCAATTCCTTTATTAAATTTTTAAATAGCCTATTTTAATACTCTGTGTATGAAATAACACATTATTAGATACAAAGTTTAAACATTTGACATTAATAGCAAGATTCTGAATTAAATTTTCTGCTGAACTAGGATACACATTGAATATTATTAACTGTTTTGTTATGGATATTTTTTATTTTTATAATTACCATCATTAATAAATAACAAGAACAAAAATTTGATAACTTATTCTGTACCAAATCTCTTGGAAAGAAAATATAAATCTTATGGATTGATTGTACTGATAATGGTATTTAAGGTGTATAGTTAGAAATAAGAAAATAGTATTTCAACTGTCTATGTTGAATTATGAATAAGTCTGTAATATTTGATAAAAAAAAATACCAGTTATATTAAATATATTTAGTTTTAATAATTAATGCCAGGAATGTATGAAATCCTTTCACTTATAAATTACTATTAATTTTTTGCAGCCACAAATATGGACTTTATGGGGGTTTTTTTTTTTGTGTATTTTTATTCCTATCAATATAAAAATGAATAAAACAAAAATTAAGTAATTTTTTTTTTCTTGTAAAAAGTCATCTCTCAAAAGTTAGTTACCATCAATACTTTATTTACTAATCTTATGGAAATTATTTCTGATGATTAAGAAAATGGAAGCTCTCGCAGCGAGTTTTATGTACTAAATATAACAAGTTTATAGTTTTCTTATAAATTGAAATAAAATTCCATAGGTTGGTTTATTTGTGCATTACTTCAAACTTTTTCTTAAATTTACTAGCCTTGAGAGAAGATGAAATAGAAGTATTGGTGGCGATAAGAATTATATTATTGCTAGAAAAATGTTGAAATGTAAAATATGGTTCTTGTGTGCAACATTTAAATTAATGGAGAACAGCAAAGAAATAAAATTATATTGAATATATATTTTTTTTCAATCTTTTGATATAACTGATAAAAAAGAATAATGGCATTAAATATGTGTTGACCCAAGTAGATAGTTGAATTGCTAAAATGATGATTAAATGCTAATGTTAAGATTTGTAGAATATAGGTTTTGTTTATGGCTTAAGGACTCAATCTGCATATTATACCAGGTATGTAGATATGAAACCAGAATTTTTGAATAGAAAATACACCTTTATTGTATGAAAACGACAAATATTTTATTCAAAGTATTGTCCATTGCTAGCTATACATTTTTCCCACTTGTCTAGTAATTTGCAGATGTCATGTTAAAAAAACTTGCTCTTCTCAGGCAAACCAGTCAAAGAGCCATTTTCGTATGAAAGAAAACACTGCTCAGCAATCATGTGTCTCATCGATGCAAATGAGTGGTAATCGGAAGGAGCCAACTTACATGTGGAAGTATTTCCCAACTAAATGCCTTAATTGTTTCTTTGACCAGTTTTGTTGTGCGTGATGGTGTAATATCATGAAGCAAAATCATTGTATTGCACTTTTAATATTCTGGTCGTTTTTCATGCAAAGCTCCATTTAAATCAATCATTTGTTGTTGTTAGTGTTCAGTATTAGTTTCGTCAGGATTTAACAGTTCATAATAGATTACACCCTTCTGATCCCACCAAGTGTATAGCATTGTCGATATTGATTGTTCATCTGTAATTGCATGATCTTTTAACTTTTGATTCTCAGAATATATCCATTTTTCATCGTCAGTCACAATTCAATAAAGAAATTACTTTCTTTTCTACCTGGCAAAAAGCATTTCACAACATTTGCTATTCCTATTGTTTTTCATTGTTCATGTGGTGGTACCTATTTTTCCATCTTCTGGATCTTTCCCATGGGTTTCAAAATATGGAGATAGATGACTTCTCGTGTCACATTTAATTGATCTGAAAGTTCTTGTGTTTGAGTGTCATCATCATATAACATTTGCAATTCGCCATCTTTTTGCATCAACTTTTTTCTGTGCTCCCCCCCTTTCTTCATTTCTAATGTCAAAACCAAATTGTGATTTACCATGAGTTTGCTCACAGTAAGCCTCGAAAAGCATCCGATGCGATTCTGCAGCACATTTCTTGAAATAACAGAAAATCAATGCTGTCCACAAATCACAATTTCCAGGTGCATAATTCGATTTGTTCAATGCTGTAATAAACTATGGTGTATGAAACTTGTATTTTGATTTATGACTTGGTCAGATGCCAACAAAGTAAATGGCAACATTCACGTGACTTGAGGGTAACTCAATTGACTTTTTTTTTCCTGCCTTTGAAAATATCCACTATAATCTATAATATTGAAGACACTTTTCGACTATGTACCAGGTCTGTAAATATGAGAAACTGAAATTTGTCCATAGATGGCCCTAGATGTCTATGGATAAATTCCAGTTTCATAATATAGATCAGTTGATATTTTCAAAGGCAGAAAAAAAAACTAATTAGTAATAGTATTTTGAAGTAATTATCTATCTTTGTTCATATTATTTAATAAAATTTCATTGAAAAAAATAACCCATTCTTAATGATTTGAAATTTACCAAGATGCTTTTTTACTTGTTCTTTACTTTTTTGATATTTTTTTTTTTTTTTTCTTGTCTTAAAAATGATTGACTGTAACCACAACAAAATAGAAAAATTGAGCTCTGCACATTTAGATAGTTGACAGGTGTCTTTTTTGGCCAATTTATTCAGCCTAGTTATCACTTGTAATTTAGATATCTGTCTGAAATAAATCAAATTGGTAATTCAGCAGTGATTAGAGTACCATTGAAACTGCATTATAAAATTTAGAAGAAAGCGTACATAGCCTGTAGAAAGTATATGAACTTTTCTTACACATTTATTTTTGAAATACATTTTTAGAACACGATCACCAAATACAAGCAGAAATCCTTGAAGTTATGTATGAGCTCAACTAATTTAAGATTACCATAGAATTTACAGTTAACTCTTAATTACTTGGCAAGTGATAGTAGAGGAAGGATTTTTCTATAAAAGCATATGTATATCTTCTGACCTGTATTATTTCATAAGCAAGCCACGTCTTTTCAGTTTTATTTAAATTCCCATCAATATTAAACATTTGGCAATTGCTTAATTCCAGTTTAACTCATTAAAAATCAATAATTCAGATTAATATTGAAACAAAGTTATAATCAATTTACAAGCAGGAGAAAGGAAAATTGATTCAACTTTTAATTTATTATTAATCAGTGCAAAATTTTACCTTTCTAACAATATTTGAATACATTTGCATCCAAATACTATTAAAATTCTTCTAAATTTAATAGTCAAGATAATACTGAAAGAGTATAAAAATGCTCATCACTCGTGAAAATTTTGTTAAAGGATCTGTGCTTTATTCTCCACATTTAGTGGCAAGGTCAGCAAGATTTATTTCTTTAACAAGCATCAGCATCATCAAGACAAAATCTTTCCTATATTTTTTTTCCCATGTCCATGGAAGTGAAACAAAAATGGCTAATAAATTGTTCATTTTATGTAAAGCAGAATTTAATTAATTTCTGTAAATTTATTCATATATAGCAATTTTCACTATAACAAAGCAAAATTTAGAAGAAATTACATAAGCAAATGAGGTTAAATCCCTTGTGTGCAAAACAAGGCTCAGCTAACAAAAATGATAACTTGGTGAAAGTTTCAGGGGCAGCAGTTTTGAAACTAGATGTATTAAGAAATATTTCATGGTCAGTTACCACTATTAAAGTGGAGCCCCTGTAATAAAATATCATAATCTGAGAACATGAACATTATGAACCAATCCTCAAAATAAATCTTAAAACTACATAAAAAGCATGCTGAAATTATAAAGTCACTAAATAAATTCCCTCATAAGTATGAAAGAAATTATAATAAAAGCTGCAATTACTTAACTTCATTTCACTTTAATAAAAAGTAATCTAATTTAACACCTTATAATCATTTATTGCTATGTCAATATTGATTTGCATTGTTTGAAAACCTTTAAAAAATATTTTTGACATCAGAAAAAGTCTTAATGCAATGGATTTTTAAGCTTCATTCTAAATCTATGAAGCTTACTTTTCTGAAATTGTAAAATCAACAAATTTATCAGCACTATGTAATGATTCTAATTTTTATGTACTTCACTTGATTTATACAGTTCAATAATCCTATTTGAGGATAATTTAGAATAGAGATAAAATTATTTTCTAATTTACTGCAAGTTCACCATGTTTAGCAAATTTAAAAGGAAACAAAAAAACAAAAAAAATACATTACAGAAAATTAAGCATTATTTTTACTACACATATTACAATAATAAAACTTCATTCACCATTATTAAAGAATTGCAATATAAATTTACTATCTTTCTCTTGATTTTTAAAAATTTTTCATCATAAATGTAAATTTTACTTTTATTCATAACACAGGACGAAACAGTTTTCAGAACAAGTTCTTTATTATTTTTTTCTTAAATTACATCATTTACTGATGCTTGCTTTTCCTCCAGCAGAAGATTGGGATTCTCCCCTAGAAGCAGAACGTCTTCTACGAACTTCTTCTGCTCTTTTTTCCTTAGCTTCTTTAGCTCTTTGAGCTAATAATCTAGCATACTCGGCAGCATCATCCTTTCGTTTTGTGCCCTCTTGCGCTTCAGAGCAAGACGATGACGCTTGCGTTGCAACATGGCAGGAGTTACCAAACGCTGAATTTTAGGTGCTTTTGTTTTAGGTTTTTACCTGAAAAACAAATTAAGTTTACTGTTGTTTTCTAAACTATAAAAACCTTAAGTTAAGATTTGCAATTAACTAATCAAATGTAAGGAAACATAAAATATGCTTAACATTTAAAACTCATAATAAAAATTAACATCTCAGCTAAGCAAAATTAAAAAACTTAGTAGTAAAATATAATAAATAGAAGGAAGGGAAGGTTTAATCAATAAAAAAAAAAAATTATTAAACAAGCATATTTAAAAAAAATTAATAGTTATTGCTGTATGTTAAGAAAAAAAGAATATGACTTAAGAATACTTATAGAGAAATTTTATAGATCTTCCACAATTTCTTTAAAAATAAGATTAAGTGGCTGCCAAAACATATCACTTGATACATACAACATATTTTAGAACAGCATATGCAATATTAGACCTACCTTCTTTTTGTGGAAGTGGTCTTTTCACGACAAAATGACGTACATCATCTTCTTTTGTTAAATTGAAAAGTTTTCTAATTTTACTAGCCCTTTTGGGTCCCAAGCGACGAGGGATAGTGTTATCTGTTAATCCAGGAATTTCTTGTTCACCTAAAAAAATAAATAATAAAGTATTAATCAAGTAATATTTTGTTTTAACTCAAATAATTACTATGTCAACTTTTAAAAACTACATTCACATCAATGTAATAAATACAAATAAAAGCCAAGATATGCTAAAGGGTAGATTATGATTACCAAAATTTTCTACACCATGTCAACTTTGAGAATTACATAAGCAAATTACGATAGCTACTTTTTTTCTAGTAAAGCTGCAAGATTATTCAAAAGTTTCATAAGATAAACTAAAGCTTTTTTTTTTTTTTTACCGATATTTACAAAAAACAATATTTTCTTCAGCATACTTATTTCAGTGATGTAGAAGTATGCACATTTAGAAAAAGGTTTTGGAATATACAAAATGAAATCTTTAAAACTGGAAACATCAAAATTTCAGAAATGTTGATCACTCCTAACAATTGAATAATTCTGGATGTTTAAAACAGATCCAGTATAAGCAAGTCTCTTAAAATGGCAATGAAACTTAAAATCCCCACTAAATGGCCGTCATCAACATGTCAGAGCATTTAAACTGTTGTTTAACAATCAAATTAAAATAAGTAGAGTTCCTAGTAATAGTTAAATTTTGACCATGAAACTTATTAACATAAACCATAATCCTTTAAATATATAAATTGCTTTCAAAACACTTTTTTTTTTAATGAATCAAACTATTGGAGAATTGTATATAAAAAAAATATTTTTATTTTTTTGCTTGAAGAAAAAAATGTTTTTGAGTTTTTTCTATTTTTACTTTGAATAAAATTTGTGGTACTTACGTATTAACGATACTTTGGCGGTTTTTAAGTGTCGCCAATCTAACAGCCTAATATAAAACTGAATAATAAAAACCGCCAAATCTGTAGCTGCAGTTGGCGCGTGTGCTCTTTATTGCCGCAACTGTCGCCAAGGTATCGTTAATACGTAAGTACCAAATTTGTATTTAATTAAGAGCTTTTTATTGAAAAAAAAAAAAAAAAACTAGAATAAAATAAAATTCAATGAAAGTATAAGCTATTACCAGAAACTGTTGCAGATGTTAAATAAATTAAAATGTTTCAATCAAATTATCAGAAATTTGAAAGTCAAGATTACAGAGTACCGATTGAAATTTGTAAATCTTAAATAATAAAAAAAAGAGGCTCAACCCAAGTCAAAAATTTTTTCACGAAATAAATGCATATACAACAATTTTTGATTTATTTTAATAGTAGAAAATATTTTGTAATACAGGCAATAAATGCATGCAATTACAGTATAAGCATAATAAATGCAATTATAGTATAAATTTACCTTTTTTACAATAACTAGTGATAATACACTCAAATTGCTATCTACGATGCAACCTCTAACAGATTTCCTCTTTCTCTCACCAGTTCTCCTTGGTCGATAACAAGAATGTCCTTTGGACAACAAAAGACGAACACGGCCAGAAGTCAACACACCCTGCTTCATTGGAAACCCTTGTTTATCATTTCCTCCACTTATGCGTACAACATAACCCTAGATAGAAAAATTATATATTTAACTCGAACATAGAAAATATACATAGCTAAAAATAAATTATCAAATAAAATTTCATAAAACACCTGTGTGGCAGATATTTTAATGGCATATGACCTTTAAAAAATAACTTCAAATTAATACAATGTCAAGATTTTTTTGCATGTTTTGAGAATCACTTTAACTCTAAAAAGAATTTTAATAGTTTTGTCATGCTCTAATCAATCCATAAATTAGTTCAAGTATGCCATTACACTTTGAAACACAGAACATATTAAGATTAAGTTTCTTCATTAGTATATTTTATTCTCTCACCTTGAATTATTAGAATAAATGCAAAGCTTACCAGCATAATATTTTTACTTTAAGAAACATTAAAGAATACACAAGACTTTGTAGAAAAGTTTAAATTATTTTGTCACAGTAAAATTATAAGTCTAAATACACATTTGTACATATTTAAAATATATACTTTTTACAGTTATAGATATTTATTTAGCCTCTGTGGCATATCTATTTTTTAAAATGGCATCAGTTTTCCTTCTGATTTAAACAATCCAAGTTCTTTAACAGCGATATCACACACATAATAAAATCCATGTTAACTTCAATGATCTTGGGGAATACAGTTAACAAAAGCACACAATATACAAAGCATGTCAGCCATCAGCAGCTTTCTAAACCAGAAAAAAAGGTGAACATTGATTTTGATGTCCAGCATCAGACATGATCCACAAATCAGAGCTCAGACAATCTTGTTCTCACCTGACTTAAGTTAAAAAAAAAAAAAACCAGTTTCATTACTCTTAATGCTACTGAAACTCAGACTTAAGCCATGAAAGTTCTATAAATATCAATGCCATACACACATGTCGATAAAATTGATGTTGATTCCGATTTTCACTCAATGTTGCAAACTTCTGATGATTTCAGAGGAATACAGCAAGCAAAGACTGCATTGATATTAGCCAACTACAGCTTCTGATGAGAAAAGGTAGAAATGCAATTCTAATTTGTAACATTGAAACACTGATTTTTAAAACAGGATAAGAGGATCAGTAAATTCAAGATCAGCAAATCAGTCATTTGGTTAATCATGTTCCTGTTTGACTTCGGTGGTGGACGCACATATTTTTTCGGCTTCAGACTATTTATTCATTAGCAATCCTTCATAACTGTTACTTGGCAATTCAAGGTACAAGTGTTGTTTCCTTCTTTAAGAGTATTAAGTACTGGTGATAGTATGGTTAGTAAGAATTGCACATCTGTTGCCAAAAAAAAATGCAAGGTTTTCTCAAATGAAAATAAAAATTTTATTTCACTGGTTTTTTTATTTCATATCTTTGAATAATTATATAGTCTATAAATTTAATGACAATTTCATTAGAATTTGTAATAGGCTTGATTATACAACAGAACACTAAGTCAAATTACTTATACACAAGAAATTTCTATGTTGATTTCTAAATGTGAAAGAATTTTTAGTCATTGATCAATGAAGGCATAATTTAATTTTCAAAATTGCAGTATAGAGCATAGAATTTTATCTATATTAATTGTCAATAGGATAAATGCAAGACAAATTTTCAATACCATGCTTATGAAAAAAAGTAAAATCAGATAAATCAATGAATTATAAAAATGAAAATAAATATAATGCTTGAAATTTCATTGGTTTACAACAAAACACTAGATATAATTCTGGTATAAGCCACCATTGCATCACACATAAACAATCAGTTCATAATTTTCACTATTTCTTTTTAAATTATGGGTTGAATATTAATTTAAAATACAACATTTAACATCAATGGTTTAAAATCAAATTTATACCAGTGCAATTGACAATGCTCAAAAATTACAGATCAACATTTAACTTTAGTGGGTTAACATACATAAATTGTCTTACAAAAACCAACATTACGCTATATAATTAACGAATTAAAAGGGCAGATTTATACATGTCACTGAGCACAGCAATCTTTATGATCATCACTTATTAAAAATCGTACTTGACAAAGCAATAATCTAACAACATTAATTTACTGTATGTTTTGTATATCAATAGTCAACATTTCTTTTATAAATTTATTACTAAAAAATATTTAACATTAATATCTGTTAATGATCAATAATCTATTGCATATATTTTACTTACTTTCCATTCGTCACCTAATCCATCAGCTTCAACTTCATGACCCATTCGTTTTTCATAAAATATACGGATTTTCTTTTCATCTTCAATTTCCATCAACTTCTGACAACCAGTGGCTGGATACGAAATATTAAGCTGTGGAATATTTTAAAAAAGAAAACAAAATACATTTCGTGTGATTGAGAGCTTTAAAAGCATCGCATTTTAATCATATACATATATCTATTTATTTTTTTTCGATTCTTATAGAAATCATGAATATTACAAAAACATTTTTTCCATTTATTGTCTTAAAAAAAGTAGTAAGTATATTTTCTACTAAAATATATTTTAACCGACACAACATATAAAAGAAGCTATTACACGTTGAAGTTAATTACATCTTAAAACATCCTTTAAATAAACAAATATTTCCTCATTAAACATTAAGTTATTAAAATTAAGTTCTATAATTTAGTCAAATTTGGATATATTTCAATAATATAAAAAATATGTACCTTCATTTTTATATATTATATACACAACACACCGACAAATCTTAGTAGTATCAGCAGTCCATACGTGCAAGGCTTAATAACTATATATGTGTTGCCACTTTGTAGTAGCTAACTATGTGTTGCCAATAGTAGTAACTAACTAAATGAGTTAAATTGCCATGTAACAAAGGCAAAGGTTGTGTATTTTTGGAGTGCCTGGGGACAGGATCCCCCATCTCCTTTTGCATAATTAGTGAAATTAAAAATTAACTTTAAGAGAAAAAACATAAGAGAAAAATTTTAAAAAGTAATAAATGTGATATAAAAAGTGTAGAAATTAGGATGAGCCATAGCTCAGGAGTTAAAATATAAAAAGTGTATATTGTGGTAAAATATAAGAACAGAAATTAAAATTAAAAACCCTTTGCACTTTGACGAGAATTTTAGATGTGAGTAAAAAACTCAGGAGTGGTTGCGGCGGAAAGAAAAGGGTAGGAGAAAACAAGATTTTTCTTCTCGCAAATAATGAATTAAAATCTCGGATAAAAAGTTTTTAATATTTTTAAAAATAAATAAGTAAAGAAATTAATTAATTAAATAAGTATAACATTTTCTTAAACTTTCATCTTGAAGAAACTGCACGAAATTTCGAATACATTTTATAATAAAAGCATTCTCAAAGAGTTTAAAACACTTCGTGGGTTACAAACAAATTAGGTTTCTGTTTAAGAGCAAATTATTATTGTATTCCCAATAAAAATATCATTAACAAATCATAAACACACAAAATATCATTTCACAATAAAAATCATTCATTCTTTGTCAGGAGATGTCCTGAGATATATAGTGTGTTGTATAATTCTGTGAAATCTTATAAAAAAAACATTAAAAAAATGAACAAATGATGATAAAATTCAATGGACTGTATTATATATGATTTGTTATATATAACCTGATGAAACAAGTATATGATCTCCTTATATAGGTTAAAAGAAGATCATACATTTTTGATTATAAAAACAAAAAGTTCTAGCTTACAGCGTTCTAGCGTTAAAATGTCAGTAGATCGAAATTAAAACTTTCAATTCCTAGTTTCAAGACCTAAATGCACGTAGATTTTTCCACTTAATTACGAGATTATTAAGTAAACAGAAAAGATTATCATTACTAAATCAAGCATTGGAGAAGATAATTGAAAGAAGGAAAACCTCTATACCACGTTCCGTTCTGTGGAATTTTAAAAACAGCTTGCAAAAATTTGCCATTTGAAGTATAAGCTACAAGAAAAGAATATCGCTGAGAGAAGGCCACCTCACAATAATAGAAAAATTGATGTACAAGGAAAGGAAATTAGTAAGTAACCAAAACAGACACAAGTATATCAGTGCTATTGAATCCATTCGGTGTTTCATCCAGCATCTGGTTTTGAATGAACGAGGTTATATTTTTTTACTATAAAGAGTCATCATCTAGCAGAAAATTTTTATATGGGCGATGTCGAGTACACACCAGTATATGATGGAGACACTAGATTTACTTTATGTAACAGAATGGCATTGTTTTACTAAAATGAACGAGGTTATATTTTTGTACTATAAAGAGTCATCAACTAGCAGAAAATTTTTATATGAGCGATGTCGAGTACACACCAGTATATGATGGAGACACTAGATTTATTTTATGTAACAGAATGGCATTGTTTTACTAAGCCTTTTATTGTTAATTCGTTTTTGCTCTTTAATTGATTAGGAAATGTGTACAGAAACAACAAAGAATTATGTTATTTCTTTCGAGAAAACTTTCGAAAGAAGTGAAAAACACCTTCTCTCACTAGATGGCGTTTTTCCTACTGGGTTGTTGAGGAATTATTGATGTGACTACTCTGCACTTCTCCTTAATAAGCATCAAAAGGCTCATTTTAAACAATAGAGGATAAGAATAATTTTCAGCCCAGGAAAGATACCTTTATTCCAGTGGACAGCCTTAGAGTCATATTAGCAAAGCCAAAAGATAGACAGTACTTATTAGATGGGCGATTCGAATTATTTTAGCGATTCCAATAGTTCAAACAAATTTTCAAATGATTCAAATCAAAATACTCGTTCTGTATCGTGACGCCATCTTCTGTTGTTTAGAGAAACAAATAGGATAAATAATTTGTTGGCGAACATTTACTGTTAATTGTTTCTACAATAATTATTTTAAAAGTTTTTTAAATTTAAATTAATTCAAATTTTATTAATATTTGGCATTTGTAAATTCTTTAATACAGTACCTAATTTTTCACTTCCATGCATTTTTTTTTTTTTTTTTTTAATTTTTAAAAAGCTTTGAATTTTTCTCTATAATTATGTTTTATTTGCCCCTTTTTTTTTATTTATTATTAAATATCCAAATTTTAAAAATTATTTTATTAATGAAAATATACAAATACAGTTTTAGTCTGTGATTTGAAGAATCAAAGGAATTCATTATTTTTAATTTATTACTTTATTTTCCATTCTATTTACTGAATTTCGCAAGCCTATTCTTTTTCCGCAGAAAATATGCAATTATGGTATATCAAGAAATAATTAAATTCTCAAAATAAGATTTTTTAAAATAAAACTCATTTAAAAACATATTTATGACCTTTAGCCATATTTTACCAGTACGTAATTGATCCTTCTCCTTATGTATAGCATGCTACTTTTTTTTGTGTGTGCTATATTTTGTATTTTTTCAAAAATTGATACACATAATTTTAGCTTTAATTTTTATACTAAAAATTTAATTTTAACTGAAAAAGACTACTCTTTCTTATACAAATAGAAGTAATTTATAGTAAACAAATAAGCATTTTGTTTTCTGACTCAATCGTAACTCACATATCATTTGATACTTTTAAAGGAATCTTTTATTTGTTACTATAATACATTTAAAAAAATTTGCATTTCAATTAAATAATTAATTAATTTTTACATATTGAATGTAAAAATAGCATGCCAAAACAAAATTCAGAGAAAAATTGTTTCTTTTCTATCAAATAATATAATTTTCATATTCTTACAAGAAATCCATTAAAAATTGGTACAACATTTCCATTATAAATATTCATTACTAAGAATTCCAAAATATTTGAAGATTCAAAAGGATAAAAAAAAAAAAAAAAAATTGTTGACCTTTAAAAATTACAAAACGTATTAATAAATACATTCATTAATGAAATATATCCAACTCAGTAATGGATATATTTATTAATATACGTATAAAAATTTTTTTATCTATACATTAATTAAAAGTAATTTTTATTCTTCTAATTTTCTTCATAAAATGAATGTATACATCAATAAATTAGTTTCGTATTGAATTTCTGATGCCATGCGAAATGATACAGTTTAATTTCAGTACAACTCATACAACTTTATTTCATACAAATCACGGGTTTTTATAAATAGTATAAAATTAATTAATATATTCCTGAAATATGAAGATGAATAACAAATATTTTATTATTGCTGTAAAAAAAATTAATAATTATAAATCAAATTCACTGAATTAAAAACATGCTGGTTTTTAGGAATTAAGAATAATTGTTTTTAAATTCGATGCAATATCATAATGTTCTTTATACATTTCTTTTGAATGACTTCTATGAAGTCGAAACAGTTACACCACACTCAAATAACTGCATTGTTACCAAAGAATCTCAAATACTTTAAAATTGTCAATTTAAAAAAAAAAAAAAAAAAAACATTTAATGCTTTGCAGAGAATTTCAAAATGAAGAAAAAAATTCAGCATGCTTTCTAGCTGATATTTACGTTTACAGCTATGAAATGAATAACTAATATTGATTTTGAATTTGATGATAATTATGGCTAAATTTTATATAAAGAAATTATATTAAAAATTTTTTTAAATTGTTTTAATCTGTTGTAAACATGTTCTATTTCCATTTAAAGCTCACAGTTTGAGAATTGATAAATCATATGGCATTCAGTTGTTAAAATAAAGTTGTGTTTTTACCTATTACAATTCCTTGAACGCGATTTCTGAAAACCAAATATAACTAAAAGTATTATGTTTGAAATTAATTATATTTGTTGATCTTATATATTTGTTATCTTTTACATGCAATTTAAGTGGATTCCCCTTTTAAATCGTAGGCACCAGTCTAATATGACTGTTGGGCGTAGGGCTGACAACCCTAACCCATTAAAAACATCTATAGTTTCGTAATCTGTCAGTGGGCAGAAGACCTCGGTCAACCATGGGGCTGTCGAGTCATTGAAGTAGAAGAAAATATTTTACGAGATGCTTCTACACATAGGTGATAGATGAAAATGTCATATATGTTATACTTAAAAATATAAAATTTTCATAATTATATTTACACATACGATTACACGCCTGTCATTTATCCAGTTAGCATCAATAAATGTGTTGTTTTATAAATTAGAAAAATTCCAATTTATTCATGTTCCTTCAAATTCTCTGGATGGTAAATTTCAAAAAAGTTCTCCACGTTTCCGTCAATTATATAAATATATAAATTTGCATTTTTCAATTGAGAAAATTCTTCTTTTAACTAAATCCTTTATTATTTAGCTTGATAAATATTTGATTCATCTTGATGTAGACCATTGAACTCTACAACATTAATATTGTTTCAATCTTTTATCAAAATCCTTATAAAATATGTTAACACCCCATCCAAGAGGGGCTACTGATGGGATGTCGGTTCCGCTCTGCAGGCCACTGATGATTACACACAACAACTGCATTTACAGTTTCCTCTACCCAATTATTGGATCCTTCTAGTCAAAGTATGCTAATATCACACAAATCAAGGGTGGACATACTTCTAAGACAAAGTAAATATATGCGGACGCAATATATTTACTTTACTGCGTTTTCAGGGGAAAAGGACTTTTAAAAGTTACCTATATTTTATTTCATTTATATACGTAATCAAAAAATAAATAATAATAAGTATATAAAAAAAATCTGATGGGGGATATTATATTAGTCTAATAAATGTTTCAATATCTGATTTCATAGTAGTTTTTTGATTTCATAGTTTCATTTCTTCAGTAGTCCATTCCATGTGATTAGATGGTTAAATGGTTTCTATTTATTAATTTTAATTTTTTAATATTATTGCATGAAAAAAATTATTATATTATTATTCTAAACGTAAAAGGCAGTTTCAGCAAACGCGTTATTGATTGTTAGCATTATGGCGTAAAATTTGATTAAAGTTTAAAATATAACAAAAAGAGAACTGGAAAATTAATATGTCAAAGCTGCCATTGTATCTTCCAGATGTATTTACGTATTACTTATAACATAATATGTGTTAGCTTATGTTCAGAGGGCGAATGTACAATTCTTGCTGACGGCTGGCATCCCAAATACTGATTGGAAAATACCAATGTTGTGATGTTTGATTAGATTGTTTTGGGGGTATTCCAGTTTTTTCTCCTAAACGACAGAAGGGAAGTTAAACTTAACACTTAAAAATCTTCCCAGTGGATATTGCTTTTCACTCCTTTTTAATGAACTGTGGGCATTCGTTTCGTCAAATCTTAATCTTAATCTTTCGTCAAATCTTTGTTTCGTCTATCATTTAAATTGTAACTATCACAATAAAAAGAGCAATAATGATTAAGCCTTGTTATTATTTTTTTCCATTTTCTAATATTTGAATAATTGTTACTGAAATGCCATGCTTCCCAGAATATTTATTTATTTAAAAATTCAAGCAAAAAGATACTTTAAACCTCATTTGTAACCTTTCACCTCTAATCCATTAAAAATCAATAAAATATAATGTTATCAAAGTATTGAAAAAATTTATGAATTTATACTACTATCATTCAAAACAGAATAATTTAATATAATAATAATTTTTCTCAATTTCTTAATATTTAAATAATAATCACTGAAATGTCATAACTAAATATTTACTTAAAATTCAAGCAAAGTGACTTGTACCCTGATTTATACCCTTTTACCTCTAATTCATTAAAATTCAATAAATTATAATGTTTACCAAAATACTGAAAAAATTATGAATTTATACTACTATAATTTAAAATAGAATAATTTTAAAATGGCAGGATTTCTATTAAATTACTTTGTCATTTTATCAAAAATATTTCCGCGTTATATTTATAATAAAAAAAATATAGCAAAAATTTTATTTTTATAGAAATTTAAAAAGACTTGATTTTAATGTCAGTTATTTCAAATAATTGAAATCGTGCATCAAAAGATTTGTAATAATAACTTTTAAGGCATGTTTATCATCACTTTGTGGAATTTTTTTACTAAAAAATAACTAATAAAAATTGTGTAAAAATTGTAATACAATTATTATCTAGTAGAAATACCTTAAATTTCGATATGCAATGCAATGATTTTGTATTCGATTAAAAATGTATAGAAATCTATTGAGAAACATTACAAAAAAGTTTAAAATATTGACCCAAATTTTCTAAGCTAATCGCTTGATAAAATTTGTTTAACTTTTTAATGCAAATATTAACTTAATGCCCACTTAGTTTAAATAAATTCTATCTTATAATATAAATCTTATTTAAGTAGAAGCGTTTTAAATTATGTAACTTTATCTTTTCCACGAAGTTTCTCTTTTTGAAATTTAGAAGTAATTGCTTAGCGTTTACAATAAATTCTTCTTCTGTAAAACAGGAGTGAAATGTAAAAATTTATAATATTATGGTTGGACAAAAAAAAAGTGAGAAAATACACAAAATTTTTCCAACAACACATTTTATATAACAGTAACATCTTTTTTCTACAAACACAACCATGATAAAATTAGCTGCTAGCAAATAAGGGCCCAATTCGTAACAGATCTGTACAAAAAAATTTTTTTAACTCCTGACGATGACAACCCAACATCTTAAGCTTCTTGGTTTATACTTAAACTGAATGAATTTCTATCTTTTTTCTTTTCTTTTCCTTCACCTTTTTTTTTTTAAAAAAGACTGTTTTTAGACATTCAACCTTTGGTTTTCAGGACCCCTCCTGTTTTTGACGACAAAAACAATGGCTGCTGTAATGATAGCAACTATCAGAAGAACTCCAATCACGATACCAGCAACGGCTCCCTTAGACAATTTCTTATTTGGAGGTGCAACTGTTGATCCTCCAGTTGACCCTCCAGTTGATCCAGTGTGAGAACCAGTAGATCCAGTGTGAGAACCAGTAGATCCAGTGTGCGGAGAGCTAGTAGAACCTGTAGATCCAGTGTGAGGAGAACCAGTAGATCCTGTGTGGGGAGAGCCAGTAGATCCAGTGTGAGGTGAACCTGTAGATCCTGTGTGGGGAGAACCAGTAGAACCTGTTGATCCCGTGTGAGGAGAACCAGTAGATCCTGTGTGGGGAGATCCAGTAGTACCTGTAGATCCCGTGTGAGGAGAGCCAGTGGATCCGGTGTGAGGTGAACCAGTAGATCCTGTGTGAGGAGAACCAGTAGATCCTGTGTGGGGAGAACCAGTAGATCCTGTATGATGCGGAGAACCAGTAGATCCAGTGTGGGGAGAGCCAGTAGATCCTGTATGATTAGAATCAGTAGATCCAGTGTGGGGAGATCCAGTAGATCCTGTATGATTGGAACCAGTAGATCCAGTGTGGGGAGAGCCAGTAGATCCTGTATGCGGTGAACCAGTAGATCCAGTGTGGGGAGACCCAGTAGAAACATTAGATGGTGATGAAATTTCTGGTTTATTAGTTGAGTGAATATTTGTGTGATCATCCAAACTGGTTTCATAAGGAGATCCAGTAGACAGAGACGTTACAAATTTAATTGTTGAGGAGTGAGGACTTGGTGTGGTTTTGTACTTCGTAAAGGTTGATGTATCTATTATCATTGCTGTAGTTGAAGTCAAGTTTCCTGCACGAGTAAGCGCCGTTGTCGTAGTTTCCCCTGAAATGAATAAAAATAGAATTATATTTTTGTTGTTGTTTCTAATCCCACTTGGTAGACAGTAACATCTAGACAAAGTCCATAAACCAGTGTGGTTTCCTTGAAAGGATGGGGCAGTTTCTGTTGCGATGGAGCACCAGTAAATAGAAATCTGACTTGGTTTCGTGAAGCTGACTTTTTAAGGGATAGGGTTATCAACCCAGTACCCAACGCTCTACAGCCATATTAGAACGGAACCTACAGTTTAAAAGTGGATTCTGAACCACTGCAAACATTCATGGCAACTCCGTGATTCGAACCCCAAACCTGTGGCACAGAGCGCTAGTCACCCGTCCATCAGGCCCTAGAATGTTATTAATAATTGTTGATATAAAATATATCAAAAAAATTTATCAAATGTTTATTATTTTTATTAGCCTTGATAAATATAATTTAAATTGTGTATACAATATAATACTTTTATGGAATACTTCAGTATACAATATTATACTGAAGTATTCAATGTAATATTTTAATTATTGATAAATTTAATAAGTTGTACAATCCGTTGTTTCTAATTCGATTTAGTATTGTAGGTGGCAAGTTCATGCAAGTTGATAAGCATAGACACAATTCACGCAATTAAACATGTTTCAATAAATAATACGGGAGTATTGGGTTTATAGCTTTCCCAATAATAAATGATTTTATTTTATTTATTGTAAAAATGCGACAAAAAAAAAAAAACTGTTTCGGGTGTTTAAATTTTAAAAAAAAATTAAGCTCTTCGTTTATTTTTCTGCTTGTTTCAAATCTCTACAAATGTGATAAAGGCTATTTACAAGTTCATTTCTTCTACAAGCTTGAAAATTAATATATTAAATTTTTACTATATATTAATATTTTTTTATAATGTGAGCAATTTTGACATATTGCGTCAATATTAAAGCCAATTGTTTATTATAGCAATTAAAATAAGAATTTATGGAACTCTAATTATGTATTGATATAAAGGTACCACATGATGCTATATATGTGAATATTCAAAGGCTTATTAAAGCAGAATATATTATATCCAGACTGGCAACATAGTCTTATCTGACCTATTATCTATAGGTCTTCTTCTATGCATTATTTTCTCAAGGAAAATCAAAATTTATTATCTTAATTTTATCAAGAAGTAAAAAATTTAGACTAATACCACCTTCTATTGTTTTATAAAAGATTGTGAGAAAAACAAATGATTTTTTAGAAACAATAGAAAGATAAAACTTAAATTACGTGATTTTCAATTGACATTTACAATAATAGATGAAAGTTATTTCTTCATTTGATAACTAGGCTTCTAGAAATAAACATTAAGGATAAGTAAAGGAAATTTTTTTTTTATCAGTCACAACAGATAAATACATACACACATACACAAAAATAGACTGAAATAGACTGAAAATTTATCCAACTATTACTACCAGAACTTATTCTTTACAATAAATCTGATTTCTGGAAAAGTTAGTATTTATTAATAAAAACGGCCACTTTTCGAGTCTTTTTTCAATTCCTTCTATTAGCTCACACTCTCCCTATATATTTCTTGTTCAAATTTTCAATCGTTCATAAAATACTTTTTATTCATTCACTCAAGTTCAAATACATTTTTTTGAACTTGTAGATGACACTTGATGTTAATACAGTTATTTCAAATATTAATTCAGTAATTAAATTTAATTAATTAATTTTAGTTTTTTTTTAGATTTAAGTTGCATATATCTACCAATAGATGGCGCCAGATAAACTTAAAAAAATGAATGAATATTATTTATAAAGAACTTTCTGCAATATAGTGAAAAAAAAAGTAGGAATTGATTTAAAAATTGTTTTTTTAATTAATTTGTTTTAGGGAAAATTTACAGGATAAATTTTCATTTGAATATAACAGAGATGAAAAAGATTTGAAATCTTATACATTTTTTATTGCAAAAATTTTTTTAGAAATATTGAAAATAATTGTATACACTGTTATATAGTTGTTACAATTTTTTAATGCATCTTGTAATTTCAAATATTGCGTGTTATTTTGGAAAAACCTAGCGCAAAATTTATGTAAAAATTCACAACTCACAAATTAAAGTCTTCATTGGAAAGTAGATAAATTAAGAAATAATTTATAAGTTAATTAATTAATTATTACGTAGTGTCCAATTATTGAGTTATGAAAAACTTATACGTAATCATCTAATATACAAGAATTCGGTTCAGATTGCTTATTGCTTTATTGGTATTATTAAGTAAAAAATATATTTCTTTATATTATCTTCTCTGTATCTTCATTTATTTTTAATTGAAGGATACAACTAATTAACTAACTCTCTGACACCGCTGTCCATGTTGGATCATGGTTGTCTGCCTACTGGCATGATTGTCCGCCCCACTCCCAACTCTGCTCCCTGACTAGTTTTTATTAGACCAGGACCTACACTTTAAAGTGGATTCCGAACCGCTACAAGCTTCCATGGCAACAAGCACCAGGGTGCTAGTCACTCGGCCATCAGATACAGAAAAAAAATTCAAAATTAAGGAATTTAGCGATTCAACTTAACAAATATGTGAATATTTTTATCTCTTTTTATTTCTGCTGTAATCAAATTTAAAAAAAAAAATAGGGAATCATTAATTTGCTATACTTTGGCACAGATAAGAAGTGGCACATAAAGGAAAAAACTAGACTAATGGCCCAATGATAAAGAAAACGGCAAAAAGTACTGGAGGACGCAGGTTCGAATTTGCTGGAGGCATTTTTTGTAATCACTGGCTTCAAAAACGATGGAATTTGGGTTTTCTGAACTTTTGATCCTATTGATAGTTTCCTTTTTCTCGGAAAAGCAATGCAATACATTAGCCATTGGCGAGAACAATTCTCAAAGTCACACCTAATCAAGTTCAAAAGCGTGGAGGTTTGATAACTATTCTAACAATAGGGTCTGACATTGATAGTCGATCACCTGGTGATATTTCTTCAGGGTTTTTTCCCATGAAATGCATTTTTCCTTGAAAACTTTCTTTTACTATAGTCCGCAGCGACGAATTTTAGGTTCAATGGCGCCCTAGGCCCAAGTTAATTTGACGCCCTTATATGTAATAATAATAATAATACGAATAATAATAATATATTCGAATTAAATTTAGGTATTGAATTTAGGCATGAATTAAATATATACATATATTTTTGGTATAATAACTAAACATACTATTTAGAATAAATTGCTTTTAATTAAGAAATAAATCATATCTATAAACTGACTCATAAATTGATTCATTTAATTTGTGTTTCGAGGTCTATGTCTTTATATTTTTGCGATTTTCCAAGTTCTAGTACGACCTTTCTAAATTGATCAGGGTAATCTTGAAATACGCCTCACATTACGCACAACTATAAAATTTTTTATGCGAGATTAAAAAAAGTAGTAAAGTTTTTGAGAAACCTGACAAAGGTATAATTAAATATGGTGAATTAATATTTTGTGTTACAATGATGAACAAACAAACAATGTATTTAGATTTTTTAAGAAAATTTATGAAAAATCTAACGTCAATAGATAAATGCTATACTTAACGAACATTTTTTTTTAATACCTATTTGTTAGATATTTTAAATTTTACTTCTTATACGACTAATTACTTTAAAAAAATAATTCTACCCTTTAAATATTGAGATTGTCATCTTGAGATTGTCAAAGCAAGAAAAGAAGCATTAAAATTCGGTCTTATAGTTAATAAAAACAAAATCGATTTCAAATTTTTGCCGCCTCGAAAATTTTGGCGTCCCTAAACATTTGCCGCCCTACGCCCAGGCCTCGTATGCCTAAGCCTAAATCCGTCACTGATAGCCTGTGGCACGAGCATGACCTACGAAGTGTAAGAAGTCTTCGATATATTAAAAAAAAGAAGTGGAAAAGAATTGAAAGAAAATTGGTACTATATTAAAGTTTCAATAAAACGAGAAAAGAACTGATAATTATTTTTATTATTTATTAAAATTCATATTTACATAAAATTTAAACTGAATAATACTTTTATGTTGTCCCTATATATTGCCTCAGAAAAAAAGCAATTTTTTTAATGTGTTGCAAACAATATATTTTTGAGTTACTTATGAAGTTTCAAGATATTTCTTTTATGCGGTCCCTATCCTCAGTATAAAAACAGGTTTGACTGTATATACTTGAACCTCTTTCATGTGAATTTTTTGAACTAATTATTTATTTTAATTGGAATACCAATAATAATTTTTAAACGTGCAATTCAAGTAAGAAATAATAATAATATTGGCCATCAATTAAGTTACTTGTAATTTTAAAAGTTTAATTTCATTAGCAGAAGATTTTAATCCGTTCAAATTACTCGAGTTTCTTCAAAGGAATTCTTTCACACGTAATTTTTGGGAACTTATCTATCTTGTAAAAGAAGTTTAGATATGTGTTAGTCACAGTATATGAATAGATCATTAGATCATAGAATCAGATCATTTTGTAACCAATAACATTAATGATAACGTTCCGATTATCATAGAAGTAAATGCGAATATTTATTTAACTAATTATGTGAGTCAAAAAGAGCAAATATTAAATCTATGCTGAGCATGATAATGCAAAGTACTTTTAGTTATTCGAAAACATAAGGTCAAATGCATGTAAATCTGTTCAAATTTGAAAGGATGGTGTTCAACACTCACCCAAGGAGCCAATAAAAATACAGGGTTGATGAAGTAACACAACAGATTGGCCTAACTAAATGGCCTAATTTATGGAAATTAATAAAAATAAAAATCTGGACAAGCTTTTGGAAAATCACAGATTTTTATTCTCAACAATTATAAATTACTAATTATTGCTTTTGTCGATTGGTAAGAAATTCTGTAATGCAAGGATTTCTGTCATAACAACTAAAATATTTCAAGCGTATCTACTTATTAAAACAATGATGATAACAATATAGGTTAATTAAAAATAATAAAACTTTTTGGAGCCTAATATTCTGAGTATGTTTTGTGTAAAAAAACAAATTAAACTTATTCAATTATATCAAAGGTAGAATAACTTTTAACTGGAATAACTTTTTTTAACTATAATATCTTATTTTTAAATAAATTAATAGAACTTGTAGCATAAATTATTTTTATTTTGTTTCATATAAAAAAATTTTTGGAATTGAATTATTCGCCGTTATTCAAATATCGAACTCTGAGCACAAAAATTAATTTATAAAATGTTAGGATGTTTTAAATTTTGCATAATGCTTTATTCTTATTTATTTTTTATAGAGCATGCAATATTTTTATAATTGCATCGTTATTTTTAGAATATTTCATAATTTGCATTTAATTTTTCAAGCCTTTTTAATAAAAAAGTAGAAGGAAAAGAAAACGAATAAAATAACAATAATATAAATAAAAATAAATAATAAATAAAATAATTGGTTGTTTTTTCTTCAAAAGAATCGCATCGGGCGCTTGCTTCCTTATAAATAATTTATACTTATTGTTATATAATTGTTTTAGATTAAATAAGTCTTATTATCAAATAATTATTGTTATAATCATTAAGGTTTACAGCTTAAAATCACTGCAACAGTAATCATTTATTGTATTTATTAAATAAAGCTTAAATTCCAAGTTAAATAAAATGTTCAAATTTATTTCAATTAAAATTTGTAAAATTTTTCCAATTAATGAATAAAAATTATTTGTATTAATTATTAATTTTTGGAAATGTTTTGCCTTCTAATAAAAAATTTGTTTTTCATCTCTGATGATATACACATGCTTATAGCATACACAAAACTAAAGATATTTTTAAACATAAAATGCACTTTTATTTATGTTTTTGATATGCCATTACACTACTGTAATCAGAGTTAGCCTAAAATATTTAGTAATAATAAAGCATAATAAAATTTGGGTATTATTAAATGTAGTAAAAAGAAATTGTAGTTGAATATCACAAAAGATATAGATAAAGATATCTTAGATACCACAAAGATATCTAGTCATAAATGATTAATGAAATTTATAAATTCTAAAATTTATAAATACTAAATTCTTCTCTTCAAATTCTAAAAAATGATGGTTTAATTCATAGATTTTCCTAGTCTACTTCCGTCACAACAAATGAAAGAAATTACAATCTTCACTGACTCAAGGTCTGCCTTACAGACTCTTAAAAAAAATTTCAAGTATGATCTTGAACATTATATCTCTTTTAGAACAAATCCATTGCTTACACAGAATGTCTATTCTGCAATGGATTGATGGATTTGGATGTGGCATGTGGATTTGGAATTTAATGAAAATGTAGATTCTTTGGCGAAGAATGCCAGAAGTCTGGATCAGACTGCAATTACTATTTCCCTTGAATACCACATGTCAAATGCCTTGGCAAATTCTAAACTTAAAATTTCTTCTAATATTAAAACTAAATACCAAAGTACAATACTAAATGTCAACAGAAAAACAGCTACTACTCTCACAAGATTAAGGATGAAGCACCCCAAAAATATGAAAATTTCTGCTGATGGCGTTAAAAACCAAAAAATGTGACAACTGCCCTGATGTCGAGCTTACTCCTCATCATGCAATTGATTGCCTAGCTGTTGCAGCCGCCATGCATTGTCTGAACTATCAATCGGAAGAGGATTCATACTCCGAGCTTTCAATCAACATAGCCAATATTATTCGGAAACACAACGATATTTGATTTTTTTGTACTCTTCAGAGGATACAACAACAACAACATTCATATATTTATGATAAATAAATGAATTGGATTTCGGATAAAAGACACTGTATAATGAAGGCCAAAATAATTAAATATTATTTTTTAACTCAATAAATAAAGACGAATTTAATGGACTTTTTAAACATAAACTGATCAAAATTAATTACAAAAATTGACATACCATCTCCAAGTATTCCTAGGATGTGGGCTAATTTGGTGAGAAGCTCGGTGAAATTCATTATTCTAGACTTGTGGTCTCGAAGTCAAGACGACAATAATAATAACGAACTGAGTGACAAGATGAAAGGATCGCTTCAGAGAGCTTCCCGCTATTTTAAGGTTTGCCTTATCTCCGAAATCCAAGCTTTAAACTGATACTATTCGTTTCTCCTATTGCATTCAGATAATCAGATAAGTTGCCAATTGTGTGATAAATCAGTGTTTTATACCTTTTGATCCTTGTTACGTTCGATTACCATCAAAGAGGCGTTTCGCGTGCCATCTTCGTAATCACATGTGCTTTACAGATATCATTATCGCGAATGGTAAAGAATTTCACTTCTATTATTATTGTGATTATATACAATATTATTTAAAACAAATATTATTCTTCGCAACAAAATCGAAAATGCACATGTACCCACAATATGTCTATTGAAATGTAAAACTGACTCTCAGGAGATAACTGGTGTCATGTTATTCTGGGTAAAATATTATCAAAATTTGAAATGATTTTATATAGTTGATAATGGTTTATATTCGTTTATCACTGGAATTGAAATTATTTTTGACATTTTTTTTATCTATGTGGTTATAATCAGACATGCACCCAGGATATTGTTTAGAGGGGAGTTGAACCGTAACCATATATAAAAGCTGAATAAGGCATACTTAACTGTTTGCAATAGGAAAGGTACCTGAAATTGAAATTTTATACATTAATTATTTTATTAAAATTTTTTATATTGCACTAATTTGGTACAGATACATAAAAGAAGAATATTAAACTAATAAGTACTGCACAAAAAAATAAAAAAAAATTATTTTTCTGAAAAATATTTCTTCTTCTTCATTGGTCCAACAGCCCCATGGTGGACCAAGGCCGCCTGTCTACTGGCAGATTTCGAGATAGGAGATGTTTTCTTTTTACACGATAGAGTTTTCAGCCATACGCTCTACACTCATATCAGACCGGGACCTACAGTTTAAAGGGGTTTCCAAACCACTGCAAACATCCATGGCAACGCCGGCACCGAGAGCTAGAGCACTAGTCACTCGGCCATCATGTCCCGAAAAAAAGTGGGCATAATGATTGGATTTTTTTTTATGAAAACTAATGCTGTTTTGTTTGATTGCAGAGAAAAATTTCATCATTTTCAATATTTCATTATCAAATTATTGTCTTCTGTTGGATCCATTAATCGTATTTGAATCTTTTGTGTATATTTCCATTTATGGTAATATCATCAAGAATACTTAAACATTAAAATCAAAACACACACACAGAAAATTTATGATAAAAATAACTTAAATTCCGTTTGCTAATTTCAGTGTTTCATGTGAACAATGATTTGATTGTTTAAAAGAAAACCGATATAAAATCTGTTCTTGAATAACATCTTTACTTTCCATGCTTTTAAAAAAAGGTGGATCTTGAAAGGATTTTTCAACATGTACAATCTTTACTGTTGAGTACATGCGAAAATATTGCAAATTTAAAGGCTTTTGAATGTTTACGTTAATCTTTAATACCAAATGTTTTTAAATATAACTCTTTAAGATATTATTAAATTATGATTTTTTTTTCTTGTTTCTACAACTTCCGTGTTATTATCGCTAATTTTTTTGTATATTTTCGATAAATTTAAATCATGCATTTTATTAAAAAGAGATTTTCAGGTGCTTTACTATATTAATGAGGTTTTTTTTTTCAATTAATGGGTTTTAGTTCTAAAATACGGGGCCGAGTGATTAGCGTTCTGGAGCGCAATGCTTAGGTTTTCAGGTTCGAGCCCCGGCGGTGACATGAATATTTGTAGTGATTCAAAATCCATTTTTAAATCGTGGGTGTCGATTTAATATGATTGTAGAGCGTAATGCTGACAACCCTACCATAAAAATAAAAAATAAAACATTCCTTTCGGTTCGTAACCTTCCAGTAGGCAGACGGCCTTGGCCACCACGGGACCGTTGAGCCAGTGATGATGAGTTCTAAAATATAAGTTTCTGCTTTTTCTTTTCATAATTTTCATTTGCTTTTCTTTTGCTTATATATTTCAACCATTTATTTTTATAATTTACTGTTTGCCTATTACCTCTTTAAGCATCTGATTATAGTTATATATAGTTTTTGTAATATGTGTACGATAGTTCTTGAAATAAAATCTGAAGTTTTTTACCTTCTCTCTCGTTTTTTATGAAAACCAGAATAATATAATATATGATAAAAGTGGATTTTAGTTTCAAGTATTACATTCAACTCTTAGTTTAATCATGTGATATGATTAATAATATGATATATCTTTTTTTTTTTTTATTGCATCGAGGACTGGGTCGTTTTCACTACCCAGGGGGCACGTATAATTTGTATGTAGCTTGTATAGCTTGTGTGCTACGGACGCGAGTAATATTACCCCCATAACGCTCTACAATAATATCACTCCGGGGCCTATGGTTTTAAAGTGGATTCGAACCACTACAAACATCCATAGCACCTCGGGATTCGAACCGAAAGCTATGTCATCGAGGGCCAGACACTCGTCAATCAGGCCACAATATGATATATCTACGGAATTAAAAATAATTTGATATTTATAGTAATTTGTTTCAAAGTGCAATGCAACAAATCAGAATATCAACGAAATCAGAATACCTGAATTAGTATTTATTTTTATGTATTTTTTTATCTATATATTTCTTTTCGGTTGTATGTCAAAACATCTGTAATAACAATTTAAAAAATTTTTTTTTAACTTTCTACACGTAATAATTTTCTGCGCTTTTTAAATTAACTAAACTTATGAATCTATCTAGTAAATAAATTCATTTCTCCTAATTATTTTTTTCTTTAATAATAAGAACTCTGTTCTATCGATGCTTTAATATCTAATTGCAATTTGCCCAAAATAGTATTATATCTCAATGTCACCGCTGCAATTTTATACTGATAAGATTTATGGGGTTTTTCTTATCAGAAAAAAAAAATAACAATTATTTTAATTTGTTCTGTTCTCGATGAATACATATATTGATAAATATCTCACACCTTTTGTGGTAGCAATCTTGTTCATAATCACGTGCTGAGTGAGTGCATTTGAAAATGAATGAGTTTCATTTTAAGAAATGAAAAATTGAAATACATATAAAAACTCGATTTTGTTTTCAATTAAGAACAAGTAATATAAAAAAAAAAAAAAAATTTAAAGTCAACTCCTACTTTTTTTTCACTCTATTGCAGAAAGTCCTTTATAAATAATTTTCATTCATTTTTTAAGTTTATCTGGCGCCATCTATTGGTAGATATATGCAACTTAAATCTAAAAACTAAAATTAATTAACTAAATTTAGTTAATGAATTAATATTTGAAAAAAAACTGTATTCACATCAGTGTCATCCACTACAAGTTCAAAAAAATTGTATTTGAACTTGAGTGGATGAATAAAAAGTATTTTATGAATGATTGAAAATTTGAACAAGATATATAGACAGAGTGTGAGTTAATAGAAGGAATGAAAAAGTGCACGATGCCATTATGTAATGGAACCAAATTGACCACAAATTCTTATATTCAATTATTGATATTTTTTCTGTACTAAAAAATGCCATTTTAATTATTAAAGAAAAAAAAAAAAAAAAAAACCTGCTTAAAAACGAAATCATTCAATGTTGATTTATAAGAATGTTTAAAGCTGAGTCATTTTAATGGCATCAGAATAATTTTAAATACTGCTTTCATTGTATTGCATATAATATTCTCTATCATTTAGGAATACTATTATTACTTACATATTTATAATATTATGATTCAGCATCATATTTATTATATTCAGAGTACAATAATTATTATAATAATTATAAAAAAAATGGTAACTATAAGATTCAATTTTGCCTGAACCGATTATTTGGGTCAAGATTAAAAAAAAAAAAAAAAAGATCTCAAATAATACACTACTTGTTCTATAGCTATTAGAATGTCATCATGCTATTTGTATGTCTTTTACGAATGTTTGTGTTCACATAATTCTTTTATTTACAGATATTTTAAAAATATATTTACTTAATTCTAATACACAATATGTTCTTTATTATACATATTAGCAATATGATATATTTCATTTATAGTATATACTAAACAATTAAATTTTTAATTTTAAAATTTCAGAAACTGTAAAAAAATAACTGTTGCTGCAAAAGTTTTTTTTTTTTCTCTAAAAATGTCCCTCTAATACGTTTTTAAGCTAAAAACCAGCAAAAATTTGTAAAACACTTTCCAATGGGCTTTACGACTTCTGCGAGTAATTTAAATATATTGATTTATTTTTATGGCAATAAAATAACCCTTATTTTAATAATTATAGCTCATTTTAGCATTCTCTGATTAAAAACTTAAAAAAATATCACAATGATCATTTGCATATCACTGATTTTATTGATTTAATAAATTTTTCTCATCACATCCGAAGAAATACATCTTCTAACATCATAGTGTATTTATCTTCTTATCATCATGCTGTTTAACTAAATCTTTTCTTGTTCACACAACAGACATGATTCACTAAAATTATTCACTGTTTGTTCCTGGGAGAATGCCGTCGTACTTCCTCATAAGCTGATTAATTATAAACATAGCTGATTCATTTGCTCTTTATTATAAATAAAAGTTACGAAGAGTTGATTTGTCGCTCTACGGTCATTTTTTGCACACTTTAATCTAATTAGACCGGGAACTACAGTTTAAAACCACTGACCGAACCACTAACGAAACATCTATGTCATTGCCAGTATTCGAACCTGAAACCTGTGGTACCATAAGCCAAAGAGCTATCGGATTGGCCATCAGGCCGCTACTAAGAGTTGAAAGAAATAGCGTTATAAATACCTCTACGTTACAACTCATTTTGCAATAAGATTTCTATAGACGTTTTCTATATAAAGTATATTTTTGCAAATTTGTCAAAAAAATGAAAAATAAGAATGAAATTAATAATGCCACTGCATATATTCCACATGAAATCTACTAGATTTACATGATACGAAGTATTACTGGAAAATAGAGAATAACCCTAATTAAAAGCATCTTCTTACAATATTTTGTCAAAGATTCATGTCCATGATTTGTCACTACTTGTTCAACCATCAATTGTTTAACAAGCACTTATCGAGATGTCAAACATCGACTGAACATAAGTCATTCTACAAACAGTGTGCATATTTATATGTAATGATGCTCATCAAAACTTGATAACTTCCTATCATACATAAACATTCACAAGGTGTTCGATAGCTTTTTTCACACGAATTTAACTCAAATATAAACAAGATATAGAACAAGATTTTTATATTTATTTTAGCAGCCCTCACGCTCTAGAATGGTCTCGCCGCAATACTTCTCTTTTAACGACCACCTGGAAGATCAAAGTAAATCCTACCAAGAGTGCGTGCCTCCTGTTTACACGAAAAAGAACATTAGTTCTATTTTGAATGTCTTTTCAGGCCAACCAGTCCCCTGGGTTACTGAATACAAGTACCTGGGGTTAGTTTTTGACTCCAAATTGACCTTTAAGACCCACTTTGCTAAAGTAGTTGCCAAAGCAACTGCTGCTAGCGTTAAACTCAGAAGCCTAATTTCTCGAAAGAGCAGGCTAGCGATCAGACACAAGGTTCTACTCTATAAATCTATCCTTCGACCTATTCTCTTATATGGATGTCCTATTTGGGCGTCCTCCTCCATCGCAAATCTCAAGAAGCTTCAAGTATTTCAAAACAAACAGGTAGCTATGATAGTCAACGCTCCGTGGTTTGTTAGAAGGAAGCAAATCCACAAAGATCTGAATATAGAACCAATTATGGACTATATCTTCAAAATTTCGAAATCTTTTCATTCAAAATGCCCTCAGATCCGCAACGAAGCGATCAGGCAAATACCTGTGTACCATCCAGGTGTGGCTAGCTCCAGGAAAGACCCAGAGCCATCTATGATCAGCAATGGGAATCTTTCCCGGCACTGAAAAGGCGTTGTGGGATTTATTCTGCAACCGCCGATTCTACCGCTGTGGCTGCTGTCTAGTCACTTCGTTCACTTCCAGCGAATCTGAGCTGCAACGTTTGGCATTTAAATTTAAATTTTAAATTTTCTGCTACGATGTGCAATCTAACTTAGAATATGGCTACCTGACTCTTTATTGTAATTTTTAAGTTTTTGTTTTCAAATTGTTAAAAGGAGCATCTGCTTCTACTCTTTAATTAAACTTCTTTATTTTTAAATTTTTAAACCTATTTTGTTTAATGCTTTGATTAATTTAATTCTATCAATAGTTTTCCTAAACGTTTCTAGCATTGTTTACACTTTTGCCTAGCTATGTTTGCCGATCAACTTTTAATTTTAAAAATTTGTCTCTGTCTTTATAATAGTTTAATTTTTTTTTTTTTTTTTTTTTTTTTTTTAAATTTTAACTGCTCTCTCTCACCCATCCATGTACTCACTGATTTGTGTAAATAAAAATGTATTTTTCCCAGCTTAGGCTGGGTTTTCTCAGTTTGTTAACATCTAGACTGATGGCGCCATCTGCTGGCGAGACAGCACAACAACTGCTGTGTATTGATTATTTTGTTTTGTATTTTATGTTTATTCTTTTCCTATATTTATTTAACTTTATTTTTCTTTTTTTTTGGCATCGACAACGGACCCTTAATTGTACCTATAGCTTTAGCTTTTCCGATCTCTTGCTTTAATTGTTCTCAAGCAAGAGATGTTTTTCTAACTTTTAACTGTGCTTATTTTTTATTTATTAATATTCTGTAATTGACGCAACTACCTTTTTTGCTAATTTATTAACTAATTTAAGATGTGGAGGTATCGTGGTTCTTAAAACCACAAAGGAACTCCGTAACAGGTACGCCCGTTGCCCGTTGCCCCCTTCTCTTTTTTAACACACCCACCCGGGGACTCGGGATTTCCCGTAGCTCTTTTACAAATGGTGTTGCTTGCACAAACACAGATATGATTTAACGCGCTATAGGGGAAGAGAGTATACCCAGATACTATACCCAGTTTTCCAAGAAAGACAGCGGTGGCTCTATTTAGACATTAGACCGGTAATAACTGTTTATGTGACCCCTCTATAGACCTCTCTATGAATAACCTCTATAAATTCCCAAACTGTGTTGTGTGTGACTCTAGTCGGCCTATGACTTTTAAACATTTAAGTAATTGTAATATATTTTCTCGTTATGAGGACATGGTTAAAAAGTACTGGAGAGCCCGTTAACTAATGGCTTAGGCGCCATTGTTCGGCATTTGTAAAATAAATTAAAATAGTTTAATAACTATACTTTATCACTGCATTTTATACATAATAGAAATAGTTTGATTTTAAAATATTTTTGAAGCTCAGCATCATTGTAAAAAACACTTTTTTTCCGTGTGTTAATGCAATACACAAAAATATTCAAGAAATATTGAATAATTTTAGTATGTGTAATTTCATAATTTTTTACAGAAAAAAAAAAGCATTTCAATCTATTGTCAAAACGCCACATCTGGCACGTTGTTAAGGTAGCAATTAGTTGCAATACAACTTCTTAAATGATTATAATAATGATAAATTTAACTTCTAGCAAAATAAATTACTGTTCAAGCATATAATCATGGATTTTTTTTTTTCGGTCTCAAAAAATAAATATATTACAATCAGAAATTGAGATGAATAACTTTTATAGTTGTATCAAACTTGCATTAAAAAACTCAACCCTGTATCAATATTTAAAGCTTTTAAATTTAGATTGAAATTATTTAATGTGAATCCTTTTGTTTTTTAATTTGCTGATTTTATTTTCTTGCAAAAAATTATTTAAAATTTGAGCTCAAAAAATATATCAAAATATTTGAAAATTATAGTTTCTGATAGTATTCATCCTTTTTATTCTATATGCTGTCTTTTGTGTATCAATGATTTTGTTTTTTAAAAAAATCAAGGGGTTTTTCTCAAATGGAATAGAAATTAATTTATAATATAATTTTTAAAATATATTTTAGTTATTTACATTGCTTTCGCTCCTACGCCATATAACTTTTCAATGTTTTCTAATGTTTCAAATTGTATTTATGATTAAATTATAATTATTAAATTTCTTGAAATAATTCATTATATAATGCCTAAAATTTATTTAACTAATTAAAATATTATTTTGGCAAATTGTATTGTTTTATTTATTGAATATGATTTCATATTGAGAATAAATCATAAACAAATAGTTTTTAATTATGATATAAGTAATTAAAGATTAATTAACAAACTATTCCAGCTTTTATACAATACACTTAAATTAAATAAATTAAATATATTGTATAAATAACATTAGCAGCCAAAAGTTTTACATCGCTTCATTTAAATCCCATACAATATTTTCCAATATCAGAATTTATATAATATGTTTATAATACAAATTAATTTATTCGAAATGTTTTGTAGATTTTAAATATTTTATTATTTAATATGCAAGTCATTATATTTTTGATTATATTATAATCTAATACATAACTGAAACCATTTCATTAGAAATATCGTAAATAAATAAATAAAATAATGCAGAAGTGGAAAAAATATCTTCCTACATTATTCACCAATATTGTCTTCAAATGATTAGATAATTAACAAGTAATATAAAAAAAAAAAAAAAAATTGAAGTCAATTCTTACTTTTTTTCACTATACTGCAGGAAATCCTTTATAAATAATTTTCATTCATTTTTTTAAGTTTATCTGACGCCATCTATTGGTAGATATATGCAACTTAAATCTAAAAAAAAAAAAAAAAAAAAACTAAAATTAATTAGTTAAATTAAATTACTCAATTAATATTTGAACACACTGTATTAACATCAGTCATCCCCTACAAGTTAAAAAATTGTATTTGAACTTGAGTGCATAAATAAGAAGTATTTTATGAACGATTGAAAATTTGAACAAGATATATATAGGGAGAGTGGGGAGCTAATGGAAGGAATTGAAAAAAGAGAACCTATTGGTCAATAATTTTGCTAAAAAGGTAAAAAAAATCTTTAATAATGATCCATATTATGCAATTTTAGAATTCTAATTTCTAAACTACTGATACTTCAATATAATTTATAAATTCGATGAAATTCGATCTGCCCTGAACTGTATGAGGTCAATTTTCGTAGAAAAAAACTTTTCGAACTTTTACTTTATAGAATTAAAAATTCACAGCAATTTCTTAACAAACATCAAAACCATAAAATTTAAAGTCCTCATAGCCTTATAAGCTTAAATAATTCATTCATCTGACTTAATCGTTATTATTATGACTTTAAAGCTTCGTCCCCATTTGAATGTTTGTGCTGCAAGCATCGCTCTGCAAATTGGTTTGTTTCAGTGTAGATAGAAACCGAAATTTTTACTGCTTTACGAAGAAACAAATTTTCTACTCCAGTTAGTTTTTCCTTTTTTTTTTCGTTTTTACGTTTTTGTGTCAAATTTGAGTGAGCTGCTTTCATGAACATGTTCCAAACCGATTTCTTTCAATGGATGAAGAACGCAAAACATGCGAGTACTTTTGTGGAACTCTCGAGAAAAGAACTGGTATTCAATTCTTTGACGGAATTCAAAAGATTTACTATTTTTACGAAAACATAACTGGGAATCAATTGATAAGAGTGTAGCGACACCCTATTGATCGAGGTCATATAGAGATGCTCGACACGCTAACCGATCAATCGAAGCTCGCTTATTCAAATATGGTCTTGGCTTTAGGGTTTAAAAATTTTCTGAAGACTTGGGTTTACTCATAAAGGAAGTCAACGGGGTTTTTTTTTTTTTTTTTTTTTTTTTTTTTTTTTTGCGTTTAAATTACAATGCAAAGAAGATAGATGAACATTCGGCTGAATATTTCAAATATGGATGCTTCTTATAAATTGACAATTGCTGAATTAAGAGTTGTTATTTTTTATAGAAATAAAAACTATTTAGCTTTTTAGTACTTGTAGTGATTGGTCCACGCCTTAAGAAGTTGACATCAGTTGTTTAATTTAAAACATGTAGCTCTAGTGAGACAATGAGTCAATTACGTGCTCATCAGTTTTTGTGTCTATTTAATTATATTTTTATCAAAAAATTATAAATTATATTCAATAGAAATCTGAAATTATGCTAAAAATAACCTAAAATTCCAAATATATTTTAGCAAAATCAACATCCCTAATTAATCGAAGAAGATATTTGGCGATAGACATTGGAGTTGCTGAGGAATAGGGGTCTTTCTACATGTATAGTATCTCTGAAATCGGCCTGATGGAAATTAAAATTGTGACAATTCCCGAAAATGTGATCAAATAGGTTTCGTTTTTATTAAAAATATCGAAGAGATATAGTAGACGGAAAAAAAATAGAAAGCATCATGTCTGTTAAAATGCAGCCTCCTCCTAGAAAGGTTTGGAGTATAATTTATCCCTTAAAATTTTTATTTTTTAATATTTTTTTATGAATTATCTTTAATATAATTATTATGTTTGTGCTTTCTAAATAAACTTGTATCGGTTTGAAAAATTGTAATTTTTTAAATTGTAAATTTCTATCCACTTTAAACTGATTTTTTAACGAAATATAATACTTATTTTTCTATTTTTCAAACTCAACAAGTTCTAGATTTTAAAGTTTTATTTTTTAATTAATTTTTTATTTTCTTTTAAAATAAACAAGTTTTTTTTTGTTCATGAAATTTTTTTATCAAGTATGCTATATAAATTTTTATTAGTTTTAAAAAGTATTTATATTTTAGCAACTTTATTATATTTGGTATCTTATGATAAGAATTTATTTAAATTGCATTTTAACTATATTTATGTTGTATTTTCAAATATAAAATGTTGAAAATGTCGGACGTTTCTCTAAATTAGAAAACTCATTGTTTGTTTATTTGATTATTCTATCAATACAGTTATCAGAACTTATTGTATATGTATGGATCAATTAAAAAAATTCTAATTTTAATGATTTAATTTTTTTTTATGAATTATTATCTAAATTTTAGTTTTAATGATAAAAAAAATGTTATTTTTAATTATTTACTTTTAAGTTCTGATTGCAATTTTTTCCCTTTCGTTCTATTTTATCTATATATAATGTTACACATTTTATAACTTTTGCTACAGATTTGGTCTTTATTTTAAATTTTTTATATTGATTTTGATTTAAAAGATTTCAAGGGTTTCTTAAATTGATGAGAGTAAAATATTTAGACTTGATTTCTTAAATATGAAAGCCTTCTAATTTACATTTAGTAATGTATATTTTTATACTAGAATTTATCAAACAATTATTATTTTTGATTTCCAATATATATATATATATATATATATACACACACACACAGTTGATTTTCTTTAACTTCCTTATACATTCTTAAAAAATTGACTAAACTTTTTGACATTTATAGTTGTTACAACCAAACTTTATGAGATTGTGTAGTGCAGTATTTTAAACCTTTTTTTTACAAAATTAAATGAAATAAATATAAAAGAAAAATAACTTATTTTCTAAAATTATAATATATTAAAGAAATTGTACATTTTTGTAATGATAATTTATCTTCACAAGGTAAATTAAATAATATCTTATTTTCTGTAGTTATAATACTTAATTTTTTAATCTTTTATTTGGAAAAATTAATAAAATTGAAACTGACAAATTTTTAATGCAATTGTTTTAATTGAATATACCTTGTATGTGATTAATTTTGTTCCTTCCAATTTATTTTTTTATAACGGTTAAAAAAAAAAAAAAAAAAGAATTTTTGCATTAAAACTTCTAATTAAAAAAAAAAAAAATTTTTTTTTTTTTCTAATTTTTGTTGGATTTCTTTTGTTTTGAAATGATTTGTTTTATATACCATAAAATAAATATTAAAATTATTAATTATTTAAATTAGAGCAAAATGCTTTATTTTATGTTTTATTTATTAAATATGATTTAAATTTTAGGGGAAAGTAACTACAGCTTTAAAGAATATTCATAATGAACAATTGGTTAAACTTCAGATGAAACATCAGCAAGATTCAGATTTCTTAGATGACATAAGGTATGAAATTTAAATGATGAATGATGTACATTCTACTATAAACTTTTGATATGCTGTGAATTACTTTTTATTTATAAGCTACAATTCAATATTTTAAATAATTTTGAAACTGGATTTTTATACTGATGTTATATTTATAACTGATTAAACAAAATAAATAACTATCTTTTTTTATTAATTATTGTAAGTGCAATTAATATTTAGAAGTTATTCTCATCAAGAGGCAAGATTAATTGGTTCAATTTTTATTTCATTATATTATTATACTATATAACATTTTATTTTTAAATTTAAAAATTATCTCAAATGCACTAAATAGAATTATAATGTCTTATTTATAATCAGTATTTTATAGGTGTATAATATGGAGCTAATATATATGTATATATCTTTTTATATTACAAACATTTAAATTTGTTTAGACTAAATAAAAGCAGTTACATTTATTATAATTAAATCAATTTTATTTTTATAATTATCTTAGTTATTTAATAAGTGTATTGTTCTTTTTATTAAATTTTTAATATTCTTTTTTTAAAGAATTTTATTTTGCCTTTCCAGAAATTTTTCCAAAATGAGAGCAGTTATTGAAAGAGACTATGCTCAGGTATTTATTTTGCATATATTTCTTCTTAGTTATTTGGTATATTTGCTGGTATACTTTGATCATATTGCTGGAATTCCATACATATAGTATATAATTATATATTTGAAGAATAATTTATTAAAAATGGGAAACTAAAATCTTTACCTTTTTTTTTTTAACTAGGCTCTTTTGAAACTTGCTACATCTCATTTACAAAAAGAAAGGATCTGGGAGTTCTGAGTGTAAACCTAAGGATGGTGAAACATACAAGTTAATAAATAACTCTTTTTTTATTACAAATTATGTTTTTTTTTGGATATTTTATTTATTTATTGATGATAACTCCATAATTTGAATGCAGTACTGTATATGGTGTTTGGAAGACCTTATTGGATGAAACTGAAAAAATAGCAAAAGCCAGATTAGCCGCTACAGAAGTATATCAACAACAAGTCTCGGAAGGTGCTAAATCTCTTAGATTATATAAATTACAAGTTGCTAAGAAGGTATGTGAAACATTTACCAAATTTGTATAATATAAATATACTCTATTCATTAATTCATTATAAATGTAATAATTTAAATATATCTTTTTTTTTTTTTCTCTTGCTATTTTTGTTAAAAGTGTTAGCAAATTTTCAATAATTTTCCTTGAAACTTTCTGTAATAAATCATGTGCTTATCTTAAAATGATTAAATTTATTATTTTTAAATGATTATATGTTACAATTCTTTTTACTTAAGTAATATAATTTATTAAATATTTGTTTTGTTTTTTTTTATAAATTTGTTCTCAACTAATTTTTATGCCTTTTTTGAATAATATCCATAGTGATTATTATACTATTATAATTATTAAGGATATTATAAGGCATATATATTATATATACTATTATAATCACTATGGATATTATAATATTCATGTCTTATTATACTATTAAAATATACATAACTTAAATTAAAAGGAAATTATGGTTTATTTGAAACAATATTTATGTATATTTTACAAGTAATAAAATATTATGTAAGTTATGTATGCAAGTCATAAATTTGCATAACATTTTATTATTTGTAAAATATATATAAATATTGTTTCAAATAAACCATAATTTCCTTTTAATTTAAAAATTTGATGTATTTTTTTAAATATTTGAGTTCAGATGAATCAACCTCAATTATAATTATTCAACATGATTTAAAAAATATTTCTTTTAGATGCATAATATAAAACTAGAAAAAAATAACTTAATTTTTAATGTGCTTTGAAATTTTTCTGAAGAAAATTGGGAATGAAATATTTTTCATTAAATAAGAATTTTATATACAAATGTATATCAAATTTCACAACTGAATTTATTTTAAGAAAAATAATTTAATTAAATTGTCTTTTGCAGTGTTTTGAAAATATTAAAAAATGCATGAGGAAATACAAACTTGTGTAACTGAAATTGACAAGTCTAAAAAGCTGTATGTCGAAGAAGAACACATGGCCCATGATGCTAGAGATAAGGCTCATGATGCAGATGAAAAGTGAGAAATTTATTGAGATATTACATATGTTTTTATTATATCTTATGTGTTTATTTATGTATAGAAATATTTCAGCGTTAGAATATCTAACTAAATATTGTATGAGTATTGATTTTAAAATGAGCAGAACATTTTTAAGCATGCATTTTTATTATTTTCACATACTTAAAGCAGATTTATTAATGAGCAATTCATTTTGTTGCTTTACTTAGTTTACTTTTACTTTACTTTACTTACTCAGTGTTAGAAATGTTAAGAAAATTAAAAGTTTAGTATTTTGCTTTTACCATATAATATGAAATAAAATTTGTTATTGTTATTATTATTATCAATGATTTTTCAAAAAGGCTGTTTTACATCAATTTATTATTTAATTGGTTATTTTCTTTCTTATAGTTTTTGAGCATTTGTTTGATTTTTTTTTTTTTCATTTATTGTTACATTTGATGTTTATTTTGATAAAAGAATAAGTGTCATAAGAAAGTTGATTTTGCTTTGTGTTTTATAAATTGTAAAAATAATATCACTAACCAGTTTTGTCATATCTATTAAGTTGAAAATTTAGAACACAAAAGTAAATATTTTTTTTTTTCTAATTAAAAATTTAAAAGATCTTTATTTTAATGCTAAACAATTCTTTACGTATGTATTATTGAAAAAAAGAAAATTATTTTCCAAACTCATTGTTTTTATTAAAACTTAAAATATTTTTTTGGATAATTTGCTGTATAAGTTTTCCCAAATTCTAAATTATTGTATATGTAAAGAATGCACTTATTAGCTTGAAAGCACTGTACCTTTTAAACAAAATATGTGACTTGTTGTGTATTGCCTATTTTATTATTAATTCATGAGTTGTTTCGTACTCATGTCTTGCCATGGAATCAGACTTAAAAGGAAAAAGGGACGGATTTTTCAATCCATTTCTTCTTTACAAAAAAATAGTGCTAAGGTAAGTTTAGTTTAGCATGAAATATATTAAGAGTATTTACTAAATTTTCAACCATAAATAGTAGTTAGTGTTTTTTAGCTTGTATTTCTCTTTTTGTATAATTTGCTAAAAACTTATTTATGAAGTAGCATGCATTTTATTACTTGTATTCTTCAAATATACCAAAATATTAAGATGTTTAATCTGTTTTAGTTCTCTTTTCGTCGTGAGGCATGTGATATTCAAGCCACCAAAGCTAGAAATGATTATGTGTTGGCTCTGATTGCAGCAAATGCTCATCAGACTAAATTTTATGAAAATGATCTTCCTGAATTAGTACAGGTAATATGTCCCTCTAGTTTGAATCACTTTTTTAATTCTCTTGCTTTAGATTGTTTATTAATTAGTAATATTTGCATTTTAAACAAAATAAAAGAAATTAACTAACCTATAAGAAAATATATATAACGCTACAACCTAATTGCAGTTTCCTAATAATAGTATATAACCTATAAGAATATTTTTAAAAGCATGCTTAAATGCTGAATTTTTTATTTTACATCCTAATTTAGTATTTTTGAATGAAAATAAAAATTAAAAATATTTTTAAATTCTTTTTTATATTCCATGTACAATTTTTTTATTTTAATTAAGTAATAAAAGGCACTTTCTAATAATTCCTCAATATATATATGTTGTATTCAACATGGAACATGCTATTTTTCATCTTATTTTTTTTATAAGGGAAATAAAATATTAAACAAACAATATATAAATTAATGAACTAATGTAATGAAGTTGAAAGCATACTTAATGTTAGATAATTTATCAAGCATCTATATTTTAATTGAGTTTGATTAATTTTAAACATCTGTTATTAACATTTTTTCCTCTACTTGGTTGATTTTGTAAATTTTATAATTATATATTAATATATAAAATCAAATAATTTTTATTTATATAGCTGACATATTTATATTCAGCGAATTTATAAACATTATCACTTCCTTAACATTTTCCCATGTGAAATTATTATAGATATCTTAGTTCCTAAAGGTACAAAATATTTGTAACAATATTATAAAACAGTCATCTAAAATGCTTTTCTTGTAATGAATGCCTGAATTGTAATTGTGTGAAATATTTTTAAAAATATATTTAATATTTAAAGTGAATTAAATATTTATGTACTAATATGAAATTTTAAAAATATTTTGAAAAGTTTATTATAACTGCTTTGATTTTCATTATAGTATCTTGATTGTGATATGTATGATAAAGTAAAAAGAATACATATTGCTGGTTGCTCATACTGAGTTGCTGACATGTGCTGCTTGTCAATCATCATTTAGTATAGTTCAAGAACAAGCTAATACGGTATGAATTTTTTTATTAAAAAAACAAACTTTAATTGCATGAAAAGAAGGTACTATTAAATACTGTAGTATTTTTTTTTATTTATTAAAGAGTAATATAGCTATTGAAATTTTATAGTTGCAAAATTTATAAAATAAAAAAAGCATGTTGTTTGTATAAAAGGAAAATATTAATATTTCAAGTAAATAAATCTTGAATAGAAATTAAAACTATATCATTTATGTTTATAAATATTATAGGGATGAATTTAAATGCATACATTATAGAATCTTTGAATTTTGACTTTTTACATATTCATTAAAACATTGACTTATGTGTTTTAGGCCACTAAGCAGTATACAATGGAATGTTTTTTTTCAAGACAATCCAGTTTTATCCCAAACTATCCTTTATGAATTTGAGCCTTGCGATAATGACCAGGTAAGGAAATTTATAAATAACTTTTGCATTATATTGTTGATCATTTTGTTTTTGTCTATTCGAAGCAAATCATAAAAGCATAAAGTATCACATGTTTTCTCAAATTTATCATTAAAAACGTATTCAAAATGTTTTCTCAATTACAGATAAATAAGTTATCAATTGAACACAATGCTGCTCTGTGTCTAAGCAAAGAAGCTAGGAGGTGGATTAGTTGTGTTGCAAAGGAGGTCAGGGTTATTCGTGAGAGCCAAGATGAATTGAAAAACTCTTAGCTCAAATAGGAGATAAGGTATTTTTAAGTTCTTTTTTTATACATTCTTAAGATTGAAAAAAAAAAAACCTAACTTACATATGGGATAAGTTATTGGTTTTTGTATATATTTTATTGATAAGGCATACACTATCATGATAATATACATACACATTTATAATATTCACAATGAATACTTCTTCATTAAAATAAAAATAATTATCTTAAATTATAAAATATTATAGTTATATTTTAAAGCTTTCAACATCATTTACTCTTAAATTAACATTATTCGATGATATTCAACTAATGATGGTAGCACATTATTCGGTTAATTTAATTTTTAAATTCATGTGTATGCACAAATTCTAACCCAAGATTGAAAATTCTGCCAAACATAAAGTAATTTCCTTAAATTAATTCTAATTGTTAATTCCAAATCATACATATAAATGCTGTCATGAAAAGGCATAATTTACTACACACAATATAAAAATTATTTCATAGGATTCAGATAATATATATATTACTACACATTTAATATAAAAATGTAAAGCAATGTAGTATTACTACCTGTTTTTTTAAGCTTTTTATATAAGTAGTCCTTGAAAAAAATTAAACAGCATCACTCATTAATTAATGACAAATGCAAAACTTTAATCCTGCGACAAATACAGTGCATAAACTTATCATTTGAACTTTTACTCTTTCATAACTTCAGAAGTTTCCTTCACTAATTTTGCAAGTGACTGTGCCACTTTGTCATATTCCTTCACTCCATTTGTTTATTTTATTAAAGGAAATATAGCTACATTATTTCATATTTACTTGTTTTGATTATGACTTAAATATTTATAATTAAACTTATCTACAATCAAATGACTGCCCATCACACATTGTCAACCTTTTTCTAGCTTATTTGTCACCATCTGCCTTTGGTTCCAATCCCTTTGTAAGTATTTGTAAAGTATTGGGAAGTATTTGTAATAATTTTGGCCATATCCCCTTCCAAATGTGAGCAATCATATATCTACTAATCAATAATCATTAGCTTGCCAAGAATCTCCTGAAATTGGGTGACAGTCAGCAGTTCACTGAATTTCACACTGCTCATATTTTTCATGTTTTAAATATCATCTATGTGACTTTCTTCATATTTTCATTCAATTTTTTATATTCATATATTTATTATTCCTTTCATATTTTCATTCATGTATTTTTATATTCATATGTATTATTTAATATTTTAATTGATATATTTTTAAATTGAAAAATTTCATTTGTTTAATACCTTCTGCATTCTATAAATTAATTTAAAAAATGTAATTGCTGATTGCTTTTGCTAATTCATTTTAAATTTTATATGATTTTTTTTACTGATCTATTCTAATCAGGAATATCTGTTCATAAGAAATATATTGCTTTTTGGCTTAAAGAATTTTTAAGATCTTATGTTTAACTACAGAAGTTTTTGTTAATATTACAGATTTAAAATAATACAACATTTACTAAATCCTAATAAAAAAAATGAATCTTTCTTAAAATTATTAGTTTCAAAAAATTATCTTTTCATAAATATTCAAAGAAAAAAATTGTTTCAAACCAATATATTTATTTTAAATTATTTTTTAAGCCTCTTATGAATTTTTTAAAAATTTATTGATGGATTCAAAAACTTAATTTGCTGGTATAGAATTCTGTTATAAAAATCTGATCAAACCTGAAACAATAGCATCTTACTGTAATATATAAATTTATATAATTGTTTATGGATTATAATTATAAAAAAAAAGTTATCATAGAGAAGAATTAAAAAAAAAAAAAAATTTTTTTTTTTTGGAAAATTGTTGTATTTTATTTTGATGATTAAATATTGTTAGTTTTGCTTATATAAATATAATGTAAATCTTTTTATTGTAATTTTGTTTTCAACAAATAAAGCTAGTTTTAGATTTGCAGTTAAATATTAATTTAATGTCAGTTTTAATATAATAATAAATTGTTTTGTATAAAAATACTTGAATATGAAGTATAAATTTTTTATTCTAATGAATTTCAAATAACTATATTAGCTTTATCAAAATATATCTTATGATTATAATGCATTTTTGTGTTTTGTAATATATAATGAGTATTTTTTATCTATTGTTAAATTTATAACTATAATAAACAAATGGAAAATTTATTCTTAGTTATAATTTATTGAAATATTTGCCAATAAATTGTTTATTTAATGAGATGCAAGTTTTAAATTGCATAAATGTGATGTAATTTTTAAAAAGTTGATTTTATTTATTATTTTAGCATCCTTACACTTTACAAAGTGACCAAATTGGACCACAAGCTGAACTTGAAGCTAGAATTGATGAACTTAGACAAATTATTAGAAAATCTCAGGTATATTTTATTCAAAATCTTAGTTCATCATCATCTTGTTAACTTAATTTAAATCATTATTTGTTTTTGTAATATCAATTGGTTCATTTGCTAAGATTTCTAACAATTGGTCTAGTAAAATATAATTCAAAAAACTATTTGGAAAATAAATATAATTTATACATTAAAATCTACCATAAATATTAAGTTGATATAATACTAAATATTAACCTTTAAATCTGTATATAAAGCAATTTTAATTATAGCAATTGCAATTTCATTTCAAATATTGTAACGATCATTGTTTATTTGTTGCATAAAAAAATATATATAAAATCTTTGCAATATAATTCATTGTTCTTTTAGAAAAATATTAAGTTAGTTTAAATTAGTTAATTATTTATTAGTTTAGTTTTTAGGCTTATATTTCATATAATACTTAAAAAAAAGGAAAGTGATAATTACAGCATTATTGGGAGAAAAAGTAGAAATTTCAGAATTACTGAAAATAGAAGGCAGATTAAAATTAAATTGTTTAAAATTAAACTGTAAATTGTAATAAATAAATAAAATATGACAAATATATTTTATTCATTCCAGCAGCTTTTTAACTGTCATAATTGTATTTTTATAATTACAAAATTTATTTATTAGTAAATTATTTAACTTGGATTGAATAAGATTTGAGGTTAAATTAAACTCTTAAATAAGTTTGTCACATTTAAATGTTGTCAGTTTATAAATTTTTTTTTTTTTATGATCACAGTATATCATATTATTAAGTTATTATTTTCTACTTTTTTTCTAGACAAGTAAGAAAAAAGCTGAAGCACGTTTAGAAGCTATGAAAGAGGCTGGAGGTAAATATTATTCTTTTAATTTTAAAAATTTCACATATAAAAATTAAAGCTATCTTACTGACTTTCATTTTTTTTTTTGTCATATTATTTGTAGTAAATGTTGAGGATTGGGTGAAAACTTCAGATACAGAATCTGTTGGTGCCTCAGATTCACCTGCTGACCATTTTAGTAGATCTGGTACTGTAACATCAAGGAGTAGTCGTCAAAGTTATCAATCATCTGAGGTAATTATTGTAATTGTTAACGTATCATATGTTTATAATTTTATTGTCTTGCTTTAGTTTATATATTTATCAGTTCATATATAACATTTAATTAAAAATAATGTTAGTTTTTTTTTTCAAAAAATTTGTTTTATAAATTTTTTTAATTTTTAAATTAGTTATAATTGTATATCTATTTAAATTTCTGTTAGATACTATAAATGTATATATTTGTCTGATGTTATTGTAAAACATTATTATCTTTTAAATAATATTATAACGAGTATATTGATGACTTTATATTTGTTTTTAATCAATTAAAGTAAATTACTTCAATATTAATGTTGAAAATGCAGCTTTGTTAATTGAAAATTTTCAAATATAAAATATTTCATTTTAAGTATGGGAAAAATTTAATTGCCTAATTTTATATTAATTTTAGGTTTTTGAAGGAAGTGTTGAAGTGAATGATGCTGCATTTTATGATAGCGATACAACAGAACCACCAACCAGTGCTCCTGCTGTTGTTGATACTGAACCTGAAACTCCTTATATGCCGGATTTGACTTCAGCTATTGATGTGGTTGCGGCTGTTCAAGAAGCCTGGGATGCTGCAGCTGAAGCTGAGGAGATTGAAGAACCAGAACCAGTTGCTGCTGTTCAAGAGCCTCTTGTGAATGGAGAAGTACCAGCTTCAGCTCCTGGTCAAAGATGTGTTGCCTTATTTTCATATGAGGCAAGACTTACCATTCTTGTGATTTTACAAATTATCTTCATTTTATATATAGATCGATGTTGTTATATGTAGCATACATATAAAGAACGTTGCATCTTGGTTCAAATATAAGATTACCAAGGATTTCCTTATTTTATTGCAAAGTGTGAGTCATTATATGACTTATTCCACAAATAAATAAATAAATAAATGTTTTTACATAATTAAACTTTTGCTATTACCGAAATGTAAAATAATTTAAATAAAATGAAAATTTGTTCATAATAAAAAACAACAATGTTGATTGTTTTTTTTTTCTGCCACAGTAAGTTTCCCTCAGTATATGTTAAAAATTGGAGAATTTAACTATTCTAAATTGCCCAGTCAAAACATTCATTACTACTGGAAAAAAAAAACCCTATTGAAGATGATAATATTAGTTTATTGGATTACTCGAAAGAATGTAAGACTTATGAATTGAAAGATGCTGAATATGAATATTTCATTGGCATCATAAATATAAATCTGTGATCCCAAAACACGATGTTATATAAAAACAATTAAACACTTATGAGACAATGCAGAAGAATGTTATAAACTGCAGTGAGTTGCTCAGTGTCTGCTCTTTGTCAGTATTTAATTATGGCTGTTTATATACAAAGCGAAGAATTCATTAAAGTTTGATTACTAAGTATTTAAATAATTTTCTTTTATAAAGATACACAAAAGTTATTTGTTTTAGTGAAAAGCAAACAGAATTTTTAAGCAAGTAATCAAACATTAGTGATAATTGTTTTGAATAGTAAACTTTGTAGAAAAGATGGTCAAGTGTATACAAAATTTTAATTTTTCTTTTATAAATTTAACATTTATAATAAGTAAGTGCTTATGTTTGAATAATGTTTAGTCATGCATTTTAAATTGATCTTTTAAAGAATTTTGTTGTTTTAATTTTTCTGAAAAATTGTGATAAGTATTATTGGTAAAGGTAAATATCCGTTACTGATGGTATATCATTTTTTAATGTATGTTCTGTGCACTTTGCTTTATCTTTTAGAAAGATTTTGTGTGAATGTTTCTTTTAATATTTGAAAGCTATGCAATGTAAATTTTTTTAGATTAAATAAAAAATGTTGAACTTTTGTTGAAATTTTTTGAGTTGCATTTGAAGGAAAAAGTAGTAGTGTACACATATAATGTATATTACTTCTAATGATAAATTTTAAGCAAAATTATTAGTTAGCACTCTAAATAAATGATATTTAGTATGGCAAAAAAGGCTAAAGTGTTGTAACTTAGTATCTTAGGATTTTGTTCATAATTTTTTTAATCATTTAGCTATTTAAGATATTTTAATTTCTAAAATTAGAGTTATTTTAGGAATTTAGAATGTAGTAAAAGAAGAAAAGCTGAAATGCAAATAAGTACTGAATGAAATAAAGTTTTATTATTTTTATACAAAATTATTTTTATTAGTAAGATATATATTGTTTTTGAAATTCATTTTCAAGATTTTCCTTTGATATAATACATTCAATCTTATTCATCTCTTTTCTGCCTTAAAGATAACAGTTTGCATGTTTAAACATCTTCAAAATGTAGAATCAGAAATAACCATTTGTGAAAGCAAGGGATATTTTCTAATAAATAATTAATAAAATGTAACATTATTGCATCAAATTCAACTGGAGAATTACATAAACAATATTTATGTTTTTAAAGATTTTTTATAAGTATACAGAAAGAAACCTTTTAATAAAAATATATATTTCATTGCCATGTGAATTTTAAGCAATGAAAAAAGTATATAAATTTTTCAATATTTTATGGATATATTAAATCATAAATTAATATTATATTTTATATGAATATTTTTTAAATTTGTTTTGATTGCAATTTTTTCATTACAGGCTACTAATACAGATGAACTTAGTTTTGTGGAACAGGAAGAACTGGAGTTGATAAATGAAGGCGATGGAGATGGCTGGGTGATGGTAATCATTCTTTTTCTTTTGAATAAGCAAATACAGATTCGTTTTGCCACATCTGGAAATTATAATTTACGCTTAATTTGAGTAAAACTTATTTTTTTATTTAATTGGGTTTATTGTTAATTTTTGTGTTTTTTATAATGCTGTTATTTCCTTTATTAAGAGCTCTTTTGAGCAAAGGGGTTAAAAAACATTTTAAATAGATTTAACATGAATTTTAAGCAGTATATACTTTTGTGTTTTCTGTAATAAAGTTAAACTATTTTTGAAGGAATTTTGTTTTTATAAAAGTTTATCAAATGGTTGTTAATGAATGATAGGTAGTTATAAAATTTTTATTTTTATAATTTACAGATTTTTTTAAACATAAATATTGTTACCATGATATTTGAGCTGAAACACAAATTTGAAGATCAAATTTTTACATTGTCAAAACTATGTTATTAAAATTTCATTTATTTATGCATTTAACAATAAATTCTTATTTGCGAACTACCCAAATATTAATATATATTTTTTAAATTCTTCAGGAATGATTAATTAAAATATAAACGAATTTTGTGCAAATTATATTCCATGTCTTTTTTATTGTAATATTTTGAATGCTGTATTTTTATTTAATTGTTTTGAAAATGATTTACATTCATTTGATTTTTATAGGCTAGAAATTATCGAGGGGAAGAAGGTTACATTCCTCAAAATTATGTAGAAGTTGTTGAACCTCAAGCTTCTGAATCATCATCACGACCTCCATTAACATCATTTTCATCTGTTGATTATACTATGCCTAGTGAAGACAAAGAAGCTGGAATTGATGTTGAAAGCCAACCTGTTAGCCAGCCAGGTATTATTTCTGTGAAACAAACTTATGGAATTATGTTTTTATCCAATAGTTCCTGTATTGCATACAAGTTCTTTAATGCTTTGAATATTCTCAAGTGTAGATTAATTTCAAAATTTTAGATTTTTTTTTTTCATTCTATATAACATTTATGTAAATGAAAGATTTTATTATTTGTTAAATTATATAACTAATAAAATAATTAATAATTCGTCCAATTATATTAAAAGAAAATCTGTAATAAAGTTGAAAAATTTGAATTAAAGTTGAATGATCTAGTATTACTATATTTGAAATACATTAGAAATTACATTAGATAAACTAACCTATTACAATTTATGGATAAGTTTTACTTTCAGTTTATTGTCGATATTGGAATATTGATATGTTTAAGCAATAAGAATGCTAAAATAAATGCTTCAATAAATAATTTCATAATTATTTATTGAAGCATTTATTTAACTGCAAACTTATAATAATAATATTTAAGCCCAAACTTATAATATTATTATTATAAGTTTGGGGTCGAAGTTTATATACTTACATATATGTTACATAAATTAAAATTTATTAAAGAAAAATGAATGAAAATTTTTTAAAAAAAGTTAGAGGTAAAAAAAAATATATATATTTTGAACTAATTATTATTAAATAATTTGTTTCACATTTTGAAAATAAAGTACATTTAAATTATTAAATTAAATTACTTTTTAATTCTTTAATATTTTTCCTGATTTTTATTATTCTTAAGGCTTAAAAATAAGCTTATAATTAGATGAAAATGTATTATTTTATTGAATCTAATTTTGTTTTTTTATGAAATGTATGCTTTTCTTTAGAAACAGTTGAAACCAATGCAGAACCTGTAATAAGTGAACTTGCAACTACCGAAATTCAAAGACCTACGGAATTGCCTTATGATGAACGTAAGTGTATAGTATTTAATTAAATAAATTACTGAAATTTTGTGCTGTTGGGACATGAGTATTGCCACTTGTAAATATACAACACAAAATCAATTGAAATCGAAGTGTACAAATAAGTTATTTTCATCCTTCTCATTTACATCTTTTCTCATGAAAAAATTATGTTTAAAGATATACATATAAAATTATTCTTATTTTGAATATTTGAAAACACAAGTACCATTATTATGGATGTAGAATGTATAATTTGAGAACTAGCTTAAAGAAATTTAATGAACCACTGCGGTCAAGGTTTTTTTATTTTATAAATGGAAATAATTTCTTATAACCTTTTAGAAATTTAAAACTACTTTTTGTAATATTTGCAGATATATTGTCTAAAATATAGTTATTTGATTGAGTTGCAAGATTTCGCAATCAAGCAACTTTATGATATCTGCTGTAGATTTATTGCAATTTATTTGCATTAAAACAAGTTTCTCTATTTATAAAGGAGTTAAAAAATAAATTTCACAAATAATAAAGTACAAAAAAAGTACTTAATGTTTGATTAGGATGAATAGTAATATTTTACTTCAGCTGTAACCTTTTTAAAATATTGAAATGATTAAATTTTTTTTTCCTCTAAAATATTTATCTGCCAAATAAGTGTTCTTCAGAAGTTTAGCAAAGTCAAAGCATTATTCATTGCACCTAATTAAAAAAACCAATGAAACTGGCATATGTTGTTGTTATCGTGTCCATGGATTTAAAATAATATTATCAAAGTTAGATCAAGTGAAAAGTCTTCACGATAGCGGCCCCCTGGCATTGGCGCCACTTTGACTATACAGGACTTCTTTTAAGTTGGCCTTGATTGGCACCATACCCAATTGCAAAACATGGGGAGTGAGTGCTAGGCACTCTAGAATGTGCTTAGGTGTTAGGAAAGCATTGGGACAGTGGATCAATTGCTAAGCATTTATATGGCATATAACCCACATAAATGCTTAACAATTGATCCACTGTTTATATTTCTCCTCTGTATGTATGCTCCTCTTAAAAAAAATTTTTCATTAAATTCTTTTCTGTTAAATATACTTCAATTGTTACAGCCATTTTCAGAACGCAAAATTTAAATTCTAGAGACATCCATCTTCACTTTTTACCTTTGTAAATTTAACTACTATTACATCACTCTACATCATTTTGCCTAGAGCTGAGATGCACCTTTACATTTTTGGGAATTATTGGGATGTTGTGTCATTACAATTTTAAATGAACATCACCAGGGTGACATCTTAGCATTCACACCTTCCCTCTCTCGTTTTCCTTGTACCTAATGGAAAGACATTCTGAGCTTCAGGCTTGTTGTGCCTTTCTCTGAAATAGATAAGAAAGGTTTTGGTTTGGCATTGCTTGTTGAGATTCAAACGAAGCACCTCTGATTTATAATTGAATGCACTATCCACCATGGATAGTATTGTATCCACTCATCATTATGAATACAATAAATTGTTCTATGAATATTGTTTTATCTATTTAAATTTTGTTTAATTTAGGCGTATCATGCTGCCAAGCTATATATGACTATGAAGCTACCTGTGATGAAGAACTGTCTTTCTACGAAGGTCAGATCATAAAAATTCTTCGTAAAAAGTTTGTGATGTAGATGACGGTTGGTGGGAAGGAGAAATTGATGGACAAGTTGGACTTTTCCCATCATTAGTTGTTGAAGAATTGAAGGAGAGTGGAGAACCAATTACACCTTCTACTCCTATGGTAAATATATTTTTTAATTAAAAATGTTTTAAATTTTGTTATTAATGGAAATCTATTCCTTCTTTTTTTAACTATCAGTATATTTGTTAAAGCTTCATTCCAATGAAAAATTTTACTTTAAATAATTATTTAAATATTTTAAGTTTTTTTGTACCAAAGACTTATTTTGAAATATGTTAGAAAAATAACTTTATTTTTCTATGTAAAAACAACTTTACTCTTTTGTACTATTCATAAAATTCATCTTTATTGGAACAAGATTGAGGAAAATAAATCTCAACGATATAAAAATTTATTAATGGTTAATCTACTAAGTTACACAAACACTTTACAAAAGATATAAATAATGACTTTCTTTTTACTGTTTTAAGGTATCATAATTATAAGCTGGACAAATAAGCTCATTTAAAAATAAATCACAAATAGATAATATCATGTAAAAAATCTCTCATTGACTTGACTTGGTGCTTTGAGTCTTATTTTTGTATATAACTTGGCATAAACTTTTCTGATGTTTCCTCTAAATGTCTTATATTTTGAATTCATAAAGCCAAATACGTTTAAAATTTAAAAGAAAATCATGTATGTATTTTCTTGATTTTGAGTTAAAGTTGTAAATGAGCAGTTATCTTGTTAAATTGATAATTTGTTATTTAAGTCTCCTCCAGATGCACCACCTCCTCCTGCTTTCACGCCACCAGAAGCACAGTTGGTTATACCACCAGCTGCTGTGATTCTTACTCAACCAACTCCTGAAATTGAGCAAGCTGAGGGTTCTGAACCTCAAGGTATTTTTTTTTTTATTTTCACAAAAGGCATTTGTTTGATTACAAGTAATTAAATATACACATTTTTAAGTTTTTAAACATATTACACATTTTTATATAGGTAACAGAGTAGGAAATAATTATATTTTTTTCTTAATATGTATGTTTTTGTGACATTAAAATTAAAAGGTTTTTCCATAAATATGTTAATATTTAATTTGTGTAATCTGTAATTATTCATTATATTTGATTTGTTGAGAAAAATGATATGTTTTTATTATATATATTATTCAAAATGTTAAAATATAACAAAGTTGACTACAAATTTAATAATCATATTAACATAACCAGAATGTATCATGAATTATTAATTCAAAAGTTTTCTCTAATACTTATGTATATAAGCTGCTTTTAGATAGCAGTGTTATTATTTACATCTTGATGAATTTCCACCAAAAGGCAGTAATTGGACTGTGTGAAAAAAACTAGTTTTTGTCTGATTGGTTCACAAAAGTTTTCTGAGTACTACCATACAAACTTGGATTTTCTATTGGTTAAAGAGGCCATTTTCTTTTTGTGTTTTGTAGAAGTCTTGCATCAAATTCAAGTTGATAATGATATTTGGACCGTGGAATAGAATAGACTTCTGATTGTCTGGTGCATAACATGTGGAGTTTTTAATTTTGGATTAGAATCTAGCTTTAGTGTAGTTAATATGACAGTTATTATCTGAGTTGCATTTATAATTTATTATTAGTGGCAGATTTGTTTATTTTTGTATGTCGATGAAGAATTTTAATATAAAGTTGGGCTGTTTTCCTTCAATTGGTTTTAGTTTGTTCAAAAGTCCTTATCCAACTAATCCAATTTAGAATAATCCCACTTGACCTTTTTCATGAAATCTTATAATAATTTTAAAGTTTCATTCGTGTTTTATCTTTAGCAACATAATATGTAACTCAAATTTAAATTATTCAAAACATTATAACAATAATTGACTACAAACTGTAAAAGTAATTAAATACTTAATGTATAAGTAATCAAATAGTTTATTGCCATTCATCATCAATCATATTGGTTTCCTATTTTAAAGAATTAATTTTTTTTCTTATGTATTACAGGTTATATCTGCATCTATTGTATTATGTTTTTGAGAAAAATCATATTTTAGAGTTGAAATTTGGAATTTTTACCAGTCAAGCTAATTATTAGTGACTTGAAAATTCCAAGTAGTTTGTCTTGATTCAAACTTTCTTCCACATTATTTTTTATTAATTTTTTAATTGTAAGAATTTTATCTGTTGGAAATTCAACCCATTTGTTGTGAGTTGTTAACCACTGTTTCAAAACCATTCATGTAACAGGTATCAGTGGTATCAATAGATTATTTTTCTTTATTCGGTTAGTTTACTTGTCCTTTTCTGAAAGAAACATTTAATTAAGAGAGGATTTATTACATTGATAAAAATGGAGCTTAGTGAATTTTGCTTTTTTTTTTTTTATCTTGGAAGTTTTAATTTTTACTTGTTAGTTGAGGAAGATTTTAACTTTAAAACTTATGTTTTACTATTTATTACCAGAATAGAATTGAGAAATCTGCACTGCTTGTACTTCTTCTAATTTCTTTGATAAATTTCAATAAAAAGTATAAATTTTGCTGGATTTTTCCAGAAGAAGCAATTGAATGTTTTGATTTTATTTCTAATAAAACACTTGTAATATTTTAAATTTATCGTAATTTAAATTGCACAATCAACACAAATAGATATTCAAATAAACTACTATTATGAATTGTACATTTTTATATGATACTAGAAATGCTTCTTTTAGTTCACTTATTAAAAGTTAACTTCAAATATTTTTATAATTAGTATTGAGGCAATTTTATGTTCTTAACAATTTATGCCTTTTTGTGAACAATATTGTGTTGTTTACAATAAACTAATTGCAGCTGTTATTTTAAACATGGATGAAGATTTTCATATTGAATTAAATAAAAAACCTCTAAGTCAACCTCAAGAACAGTTATCAGCATCGGATACTGAATCCAGTGAACATGAAACTGCTGGTAACATTTCAAAAATGTTCACTTGAATCCCATTCACTTTTTGCAATTTTTTATTCAGTTGATTTTATAGGCCAGAAATGCAACTATTTCCATATGCAATTAGCTAGACTTTATGGAATCTTTCTTAAATATTAGAAAATTTTTCATGATAAAAAAATATATATGTATATATTATTGTCATTGAAAAAAAAAAAAAAAAAAAGAACTGCAATAGAAATTTATAATTTATTTCTATAGTGTCAGTACATGATTAAATGCACAGTAAATTCTATTTTAATATAAATTTTTTTTAATGTAGATATTTAATTGCATGTTTTGAAATGTTGCATGTAACTGCATGTGACATTTTTATACAAATGTATTGTTTTCAAGAGAATTTTTTTATTTTAGAATATAAATTGTTAATCTCAATTTATCTAAGTATTGTTAAAATGTATTATTATTTAGTAAAAAATTGACACGGTAAAATATCATCCCTAAAGTTACAAAAATTTCTTTAAATTAAATTGTGTTTTGTTAGAATATTGTTTATTTAATTGCTAATTTTTAAATGAATCTAATTTGTAAATTCCAATCCTTGAGAATATAAATTTATTGATAAAAGATTTTATTTGAACTGTAGTGATATGTTAAACAGGAATAATATAGCTTATATTATTAAATAGAATTATTAAAAACAAATAGATGATTGTGCTGTAATACATCTTGTATATTTTGTATGCTCATATTAAATACCTTCAAATTTTAATTTTTTATAACATCGCTCATTGGTTTAATGAACTTAATACCAATGCATATATTCAAGGCATATTAGAAAATATATATTAGAATGTGATATAGAAGATCACATAACTTCTTCATATTGGTGCATCATTTGAATAATAATAAAGGTGGATATGAAGGATATAACATGTATTTTTGATTTAAAAAGATATTTCAGCTCCATAATGTATTCAAACTGTCCAAAAGTAATCAAACTTCTTGTTAGATTTTTTAAATTTATAAACTAGTTAGAATTATATTTTAAAAATTAGAAAATGTATAGTAATTTTCTTTTTTCCAATATTGAATTTTCTTTTTTTATTATGTATGTGACAGTGCAATTTATATTTTTCAGCTTCTTTTATAGTTTAGTATTAGATACAATTATATTGTTTGAATTATATGCATGAAAAAATAAATTGAATGCATTAGTGTATGTTTAAATTTCTGAAATTTTTTTTTAATAAATACATTAGCATATACTTAGATTATTTATTTAATATTTTTATTTTTCAGCTACTGATAATCCTGTTAATTATGCTCCATTAGTTTCTAGTCCTGACAGTCCAACAAAGACAATGGTAAATTACTTTTCTTTTTGTTATTCAAGCATGGAAAAAAATTATATGAATATAGTTATACAGAAAATGAATTAGTCATCAAAGATGTCACTCTTGTACTTTTAAAGTATTGTTTTTTCCCATAAAATTCTGTGGTTCTTGTAGTTAAAATTTCCCATTTTATGGTCAATTGTATATACCAAGAGTACTAATTAGTAATGTTAGCATGTTAAGATTTCCTACTTTTTTAAGTGATTTTCTGGTGGGAAAATCATTTGCACTATTAATATAGGCAACTCAATAATTATTTCTAGTGTTACTAATAATGTATTAATTTGGATAAAAACTTTGTAACTTTTTTTTTTTTTTTTTGGTTTACATTTATTAACTTTATAAAATTGATCTTTAATGTTGTATTTTGTAAAATGTGTTTTAATAATAAAACCAGGAGAGTTTAAAAAATTATTATTTTAACAAAGATTTGCATATAAAAATTTGACAATCTTTATTAGATTCATCTTATTGATTAACATATCTACTGTATTGTATAGTGTTTATTTTTGATACTGTATTTCTAAATATATCTGATAAAAAATACATTGTATATAGTACATATTGCATTAAGATGAACTATGCATTTCAAGCATGGCAATATTCATTGAAATTCTTAGTTAAACTTGATACTTTAATTTTTGATTATTTTTGTACCTATTATTTCTCTTTAGGTTGATGGTGTGAAAGATACTTCCAATGAAGCAGAAACAAAAGAAGAAATCAATTCTGAAATCACTAGTCCATCTGTAGGAACAGATGATTGCCCTACAGTTGTCATTACAGCTATTACTGGTGGAGACACTCCTGTCTCAGATGAAGAAATGGAAATTAAAGAAGAATCTGCCATACCAGAAAAGAAAGAGGAAGAGAAGAGTCCAGCTGCAGCACCTGATGTTAATCCAGACGCATTTGAGTGCAACTTTGATGATGACTTTGCCAACAAACCGGCTCCAGAACCCTCTCACGATTCCCAAGCTGCCAAAACCCAAGCTTCCAAGGAAGCTGAGTCAGTCAAAATGGATATCAATGGTATTGATAAGACTCAGAGCTTCACTTCTGATGGAAATCAAGATTTCTTTTCAGGAGTTGCTGAAAGTTCTGAAACTACTGGGTAAACTGAAGAAATTGTAAATCATTTCTTTGTTTCATTTCAAAGTAATGTGTTTATAAAAACTTAAATATTCTCTGCAATATTGTAATTAATTGAATGTTCCCATCTCATTCTTTTTATGCATGTTTCTGGACCATGTTTTAATGTCATAGAATTTACCTTTCTTCAATTCTGATTTATTCACAATGTTTGAGGGGATTATACATTAAGAGATTATCATTAATTATTACTATTTCATTGAGCTTAAAGAAAGTCAGTACATTTTCTTCTCAAAAGTTTGATAAATAGGTTTATATATCATATTTTACAAATTTCTCTTTAAAAGTTTGAAAAATAACCATGTTTTACAAATACTATATTAAATTTATGCATTTGTAAGTGACTGGTTCCCTTATTTCTTGTAGTTTAAACTATATTAATAAATACTTTTAAATGATTATTTAAAATGTTATGTGAGGGCTTATTTAAAGGAAAAAAGAAAGAGGTTGCTTCACTGACAAATGTTAACTTTTCACTGCCTGCAAAAATTTTTGTGGCTTTGTTATTTTTCTGAAGATTGACTGAATACTCTCTAATACAAAAAATATACAACTTGAATACAACATGTAAAATAAATGAACATATGAACAATAAAGTTTTCTAAAGTTGGCAGCTACATAGTAATTAGCTTAAAGTAAATATCTTTAAGTAAATGAATATTATTTTATCAAATTTGAACTGAAAAATCAACATGAAAGCAATTTATAATAGATAAAAAAAAAATAACTGTATCTCCACTTTGTTACTAGATATTAATTATTTATTAAGTAGTTTTTTTTTTATAAATGTTTATTTTATTTTTTTCTTTTATTAAACACGGGAGCCATAAACTGATATTTCATTAACTTTTTAAGCCTCATTATAATTCTTTGTGCCCTCAATTACATCATTGTTTCTGTTCATCTTACTCATAATATTTATTTTTCATTTTCTTGCAACTATTTTATTGTTATGATATATTGGAAATTGATTAAAATACAAAGTCCAAGTGCTATCTATGTCTAATCACTGTGCTATAGAACTGATTGAATGTAGGTGGGAGAATAGTAAGTGCATATCTGTTACTGAGTGTTAAACTGAAATTTGTATAGTGGAGCAGATGACTTCAATATTATATTGATAGAGGAAAAAGAATGCTTGAATTTAAAGACACTGCAATATTTTGATTTTTTTCTAAAATGTGTTACATTTGTGAAAGTGCATTAAAATAGAATCATTAAATTAATGAATGAAAACATAAAAGGAATATCTTTAATTTTTTTTTTTTTTTTTATTTTGTGTTGCAACTTTGTAATATTTCAGATATTGACAGTGTTATAAATGTAGTCTATAATTTTATAATGTGTATGTTAATAGTATCTTCCTCATTATGTATATAAAATATATACTATGCAAAACAAATAAACAGTGATATGTTCACCTATGTGTTGTCTCATTTTTAAAATAATTTTTCTTATTTTGATTAGATGTTATGTTCTTATTCATTTAGTGATTTTTTTTTTTTGTTTAAATACATGCTGTATTCATTTGTATTTAATTTCAATTGTTATTATGAAAAATATGCTGACATTTACAAAAGAAAGTATTATTTCTATCAAGGCAAACATTTTATAAACACACATATATATTGGGATTTTGATTTCATGATAATTTTTCGTTTCATAAATAATTTTTTCAATTGAAATTGATTGTGAAATGTAATTTTTGGGGGGATAAAACTTATTGCATTGTATTTTAATGTAAATATAATTTCTTTTTACTAACATGTTTCATGAATATTTATTGGTGGTTCAAAATCTATGTTAAACTGTAGATCTCGATCTAATTAGTCTAAAGTGTGCATAAAATGATCATCGAGTGACAAACCAAACCTTCAAACTTACTGATATGTTTTTAAAGAATACATTAACTCGTGTATTAATTATTGTGAAACAGGATGAGGATGCAGTAAGCTATCACCAAGCAATAAGAATACCTTCATTCATCTGTGTTATTTATGCAGTTCATAAGATTTGTGAAGCAATATTCAATAAAGTAAGGCATATCCAATAAAGTAAGGTAAAGAAGATCACAGTTATGATCTTCTGTGTTTCCAAATAGAAGTATTTTTTATTTCTTTGATGTAGATCACAACTGTGAGAAATGAAGTTTGGTGGTTAACATTTGTAAAATTGCTCATCTATAGGCAATCATAGAAAAATAGGAATTATATTTATGAGGAAAAATAACTAGGCCAAAAAAATACAGCAAGTGGACATTAGAATGAAAGAAAGTGTTGAACCAAAGTTTTGTTTCCCAATAGCAAATGTTATCATTAATTGGTCATCAAATTAAAAATTATTTGAACATTATATTTTACCATCTATGAAAAATTAGATAGGTACTGATGGTAATTTAGAACAGTTTTGATCACTTAATATTTATGGAATTTAAAGAACACTGAGAAAAATAAAGCTTTTAAATTGCTTAATAAGCTGTAAAAAGTTTTTCTTACTAGATCTTGCACTAATGGCTAAAGAAAAAGATTTTCTAACAAAATGACCCAAAACTTTCTTTAAATATCTACAAGTATTTAAATAAATTTCATTTTTATTATCAATTGAAATAATGTTAACCCATAAATGAATTTTATAAGTTCAAAAATAATGTACCCTCTGTACTGAAGCCTGTGGGAAGTGTTAGAAGAGACATAGAATAAATTTACAGCAGAAAGTTTATTATTAAAAAGGATAATCACGAGTATTTATGATGACATTTTTAAAAACAGAAATGGAATCACTGGTAAAACTAAATATAACATATATATTTATTAAAGTTCTAAATAGAAATATTTTTCATTTCTTTGACATAAATTTAAAATTTGAGGCAACAAATATTTATGGACTATAGTTTAACAATTTCTTAGTAAATGCAAATTGTTTTATTTCTGTATTTAATAATTTCTCCATATGAGATTAAGTTTGCTGTTTAGTATGTAGCCATAGTTAAAATCAATTTATTTTAGAATTTTATAAGAAATATAAATAAACATGATTGCAATAGGTAATATACATATTAAATAGTACATGTAACCTGCTAAAAGAAATATTTTTCAATGCAATGGTGTTTTCTTTCAGATCCATGAATTTGCCAAGTTTTTACAGATTTATATTGAGAACAATGTGCTTGTGTGAGCTATTTTTATTCCTTTAGATTAAATCTTTCTAAGATGAATAAATCCACAGCTATGTCTCATATGAAGAAAATAAGAAAAGGACATGGAAAGAATCAGTTATACTTTAATGCTTAAATTCTATTATTTCAAATTAAGGATATATTAGAACCAAGATAATAATTTATTTTTTAGTTAAATAAGTATTTTTAAAGTATAAATTTTAAAAATCTAAAATAAATAAATTAGTAAATAAACTTTAAAAACTTTTCGTTTACATCAACTTTAAAGATTAGAATTTCTCATTGCTTAAAAAAACACTTTAGAATTTGGTATTTTATTTTGTTTTCCTCTTTGCTTTAAATCGGATATGATAATTTCATTTAAACAAAAACAAAAAAAAAAAAAAAAAAAAAAAAAAAAAAAAAAAATCTTTTTTTCTTTCATTTTATTGATGCATAAATTTAGTATAAATTTTTTTTTTTTCATTAAAATAATTTTCTTTCGTTTTTAATATCCCTTCAGATAGGAATAAAAAATAAATAAATGATATATAAATGACAACAATTGAATTTGATTAGAAATATTCTGCTGATATTAATTGGTAGATTCACTTTGTGTAGTAATTATGTTTTTTTATTTATGAGCATCAAAAATGTTTTCAAGTCATCTTTCTATTTTTGCTAACCTCACGATCTTAAAACAGAAAAATTAATGTTATTTTTTTTTTTTTTAATTATAAGAGAAAATTGTCCTTTCAATCATAAAAAAGCATCAGAAAAATGCTTAGTTAAATCATTGTTGTATAAATTAAAGATCTGAAATCTATTCGAAAAATAAACATGCAGTATTTAACATAAGCAAGACAAATTAGAAAAGAAATAAAATTTAAAAACAATATATTATAATTTTAAAAGCATTAAATCAGAACGGTAGCATTTGAACTTCTTTAGATCAAGTTTTTTATAAATAACGAAGTCCAATTATTTATATTTAACTTGTGTTTATTAAGTTTATCACATGAGTATGAATATGGGTCTCTTTAATTAGGGATGCGTAGACGACCGCGAGCCTCATCTGATATCCAGTTTATTAAAAAAAAATATAATTAGTAAATTTTTTGTTGATGAAGGATTAAAATAATAAACATGACCTAGCTTTAGTTTAATAATTACAAAAAGTATACATTTAAAAATTAGAGAAATTTATTGTTTAATGTTTTCTATTTTATTGTATAAATCATATCTGTTGTCAATAATGTGCCAGCCTGTATACAGAATTTCTAACAACTTGTTTTGACTTGACTTGACTAGGTGCTTTGAGATTTATGTTAGCTGAAGCTGCTTTATCTATATTTTCCAAATGCTATTAAAATACTACAGATAGAAGAAATTGACAAAAGTGAAAATTAAACACTTAAGTTTTTTTTTTTTTTTTTTTTTAAATTTTTTTCTTTTATTTCTAGGATGCGTCAAAAACGTTCCATTTTAAAATTATTCCAAAGTAGCTGTGGTTGCTTCTAAATAATACGCTAAAATGCGCAAGCCTATTTTGGTCAATACATATTTGTGAACAAGTATTTTTAGAAATGAATATTAAAAAAAAATCGATAAATTAAAGCCATTTGACTCACCTTTTTTGCACTTAATTACTACAAAATTCTAATAAAATAAAACATTTATTGAACTATAGCGCATCGTTTATATTCTTCATTGGTGCAACAGCCTCATGGTGGGCCAAGGTCGTCTGCTTGTCGACAGATTGAGATGTTTTATACAGATGGGATGTTGTTTTTCTTTTTACGGGGTAGGGTTATCAACCATACGTCCAATAATCATATTTGACCGGACCCCAGTTTAAGGTGAATTCCGAGTTATTACAAACATCCATGGCACTGACGAGACTCGAACCCGAAATACCTGTGGTGCAGAGCGCCAGAGCTTTAATCACTCGGCTGTCAGAACCCATCAAATAATAATAATTATTTTTATATATAAATAAATGAAACATACATGTTCCAGACTTTTTTTTTTTTTTTTTGTATATTGCCAAACCATATTGAGCACATGTGGCCCGCGGACACAAGTTTGGATTTCTGTACCCTGTGATTTATTTAACTTTAATTTTAAAACCAATACTTAAATCAAGTGATACAAACAACAATTTTAGCTCATTATGTATCTAATTTTTTTTCTTAATAATATAATATAATTAAATTCAGTACAATTTAAACAACATGATGTAAAGATGAATTGAGATATAACTCTATCATCACTTCTATGTAAACAGATAGAGGACTAACACTTCCTACACTGTTACATATGCATTCACTGAAAACCTGATCTTCCTCAAATAACAAAACAAAGAGGACGAGTTTTGTTTTTTACCCTGCTGCTCAACTAAATCATAACACATTAAACCCGGAAAAAGCAATCAAAATCAAATTTTCAATCGTAAATTCATTCACCCCTTCCTATATTTTATCTCAGAGTCTCTGAAGATGACAGCTGTAAGGCATGTGTCAAGACATGTCTTCCTGTTTCTGAAGCGGTAACAATAACCTCCACCTCTAATGCCCCATGCGTGCAAGAATTCCACCGTACCCCTTTTTCACATAATCTTCCAACCAAAAGAAGATTGCTGAATGGAAATTAGTTAATTCTATTTGTTAATCTTCTATCTTTTACATCAATCTTGACCTTTCACGGCGTAAGGTAAAGTGGTTTTGCCTGTAGGGTTACCAGCTCTTGGAACTTTCTATCTTGTTCGCTAATCGCTGGAGGTAAGGTTTCTGGGTCTGATAAATCTCTTTAGCTGAGAGAACTGATTCAAATAGATACGGAATACCGGTTCTTTGAATATGTCATTAAGGAAACAATGAGCGTTAGAAGATCTGATGTTTTGTTTTGTGCCTATAAAGTTAAATAGTTGAGATAAATACTACTGTGGTTTTAGTTGGCGTTTTTTTTTATCTGTAAATTAGATAAATACTTTTTTTTTTTCTTTCTTGTATACAGTTTAAAAAAATTATTTTATAATTTATTGTTCGTCATTTTGTTATCAGAAAATAGTTAGATAAATATTATGAAATTTTTGTTTTTAGTTGGCGTGTTTTTTTTTATCTGTGAATTAGAGAAATTTATGTTTTTTTTTTTTTTTATATACAGTTTAAAAATAATTTTATAATTTATTGTTCGTCATTTTGTATTATCAGAAAATAGTTTGATAAACACTATGAAGTTTTTGCTTTTAGTTGGCGTGTTTTTTTTATCTGCAAATTAGAGAAATATTTTTTTTTTCTTGTACAGTTTAAAAATATAATTATTTAATTGATTGTTCGTCATTTTATTATCAGAAAATAGTTAGATAAATATTATGAAATTTTTGCTTTTAGTTGGGGGTGTTTTTTTTTATTTATCTGCAAATTAGATAAATTTTTTTTTCTTGTAGAGTTTAAAAAAATAATTTTAAAATTTATTGTTCGTCATTTTATTATCAGAAAATAATTAGATAAATATTATGAAGTTTTTGCTTTTAGTTGGCGTGTTGTTTTTTTATTTATCTGCAAATTAGAGAAATATTTTTTTTCTTGTACAGTTTAAAAAAATAATTTTAAAATTTATTGTTCGTCATTTTATTATCAGAAAATAATTAGATAAATATTATGAAGTTTTTGCTTTTAGTTGGCGTGTTGTTTTTTTTTATTTATCTGCAAATTACAGAAAATTTTTTTTTCTTGTACAGTTTAAAAAAAAATTTTAAATGATAAATAAACATAACAACAAATGTTTATTTATCATTTGTTGTTATGTTTTTATTTATTTTTTTTTATTGTTCGTCATTTTATTATCAGAAAATTTTGTCAATTTATCTACATCAATTTCAATATAAATCATGAAGGAATGATTCGTTAACTGAATTTCAAGTAATGTTCTTTTTTTTTTTTTCTAAAATTAATATTTTTAATAATTTTAAGATAATGATTTTAAATAAAAAGTGTAAAGAAGCTAATTAACTTTCTAAAAATCAGAAAATTTCTTACATAGTAAGATTTTTTATTTTTTATTTTCTAGAAACTGAAAAGTAAAAAAAAAAAAAAGTATGAAAAAGTTGTATTATTTATTATACTAAAGGCTAGGTCCTTATAAAAGATTGAATTTTTATTATTGTTTATAATATATAATGTTTTTTTATAATTATATGCCCTTCATTCCTTACAAATGCTGTTTGTATTTTCGGCCATAGTGTAAGAGAAAATTATTTTTTTTTTTATATCCTGACAGGTAAAAACTTAAACTTTTAAATTCCTTTATATTCTGATAAATTACTGCCTTCATTGAAGATTTTCTTGGGTAATTGCCTTTCATTTCAGTGTTGTATGAAAGAAAATCTGAAAAACTCCCGGTCCGATTTTTAGAGTGAAATACTTGAATGAGCGGTAATAATCTCCACACATTCTTCTCGTTTCTCAAAACAGCGACAGTGCAGTTAAACCTTCGCTTTTTTTTAAGCTTCTAAATAATAGCTTTATCCTTGTTAACCTATGAGTGTTACCACACTCATAATTTACTTAGGGCATTTTTGTGTAAATCAAATTCTGTGATTAATATGTTCTTAGTTGCATGATTTTTAAGAAATTTATTAGTGAATTTTTTTTCCGTATTAAAAAAAGACATCTATTGTTTTGTTGTTATGTTTATTTATTTATTTTTATTATGCATTGATGTATAGTCGCATTTTATTTATTATTAAATAAGAATATGAAATATTTGATATAAATGACATGCTGTATAATTATTAATAATTAAAAATGATTTTAAACAGTTGTTTTATGGCCTAGTTTAAAACCTCCATGTTATAATTTAAAATAATTGTTTTTTACTAAATTTATTTATGTCACAATCGTTGTGCATTATTTAAAATTCTTCTTCATTGCCGCAACAGCCCCATGGTGGGCCAAGGCCATCTGTCTACAGGCAGATTTCAAGACGGGAGATGTTTTCTTTTTACGGGTTAGAGTTGTCAGCTCTACTCTCAACAGTCATATTAGACCGGGACTTATGGTTTAAAATGGATTCCTAACCACTAAAACATCTATGGCACCTGCGAGATTCGAATCCAAACTTATGGCACCGAACGCCAGAACGATAGTCCCTCGGCCATCAGGGACCTTCTTTAAAATTTGTTGGCGATTATATTAACATTTTCATTGGTATACTTTAGATATGAATCTCTGTTTACTTATGATAACTTTCTTTACAATTTATAGATAAAAAATATTTTATAGTTTTTAAAAATGTGTTATTCATCCCAATAGAGTATGAGTAATTATCAAAGCTTTATGATATTAAACTGCATTCAACATCATTTATTCGTTTGTTTTTTAAATTTAACTTGCTTTGGGAGTATTTTTTTCATTTTTAATAATTTTAAAATTATCAATGTTTTCGATAAGAGCTTTAATTGATTAAGTGTTTAATTTGAAAAAGAATTACAAAAGAATAATTTCTATACATTTAAAACCATTTAATAATAGACATTTAACATTTAATAATTAATAAAATATTTAATAATTTAAAAACATCTAATTCATAGAATTCAGATATTATTTATACAATCATGATATTACAATATTTGAAGTATAATCTTGATAGAAATCTACTTATTATTTATATAACTTGAAAGAAATGGATCATTGATGACTTATTGCATAAAACATTAAAAAACCCCAAAAAACCCAGATGGTATTACAGCTCTATTGCATAACAATCGCGGTAACTTTTCGAGAAACTTCTTGATTGCTTTGAGATTGAACATTGTGTATGTTATGTATGACCTGAAGCAATGTCTAAGAACTTCATCTTACAGTTGTTGCAACACAATTATTATTGGTGACTTGATGGAGTTCCCTGGTCGCGCAGCGACCACACCTCCACTTGGCGAATGGTGCAACACAATTACTGAATATCAATATTTTTTGCAGATGACTGAATGCTATTGAGAAGTGATACAAGCAAACGAACTAAAAAAAAAAAAAATAAAAAAGATTTTATCAACATTTTTAATTAATTTATCAATAATCAAATTAAAAATTATTGATGACTTTATAATTTTTTGTTAAAATTGCATTGAGCTTTGATACGATTTCAAAAATTACCGTTGATTTTAAAATCGTAAAAGAGGATTAATTTTCGCACACGCTAGTGGCTGACGTTGCAGTTACTACTTTTAAAATGACGACACAAGATTGCAATTGTGACAAAGCACGTGATCATCAATAACCATACTTCTTTTTTTTTTCTACCTCATTGGGCAGCCTGATTACCAATTTTATCTGGCCTTTGATACCACAGGTTTCAGGTTCGAATCCTGGGGGTGGCATGGATGTTCATGAGTGGTTCGGAATCCACGTTAAACCTTAGGTCCTGGTCTAATTAGCCTAAAGTGTGTAAAAAAAATGATCGTATTGTGACAAATCAAACATAATCTTCTTCATTGGTGCATCAGTCCATTGGTGAGCCAAGGCCGTCGGCCTATTGCCAAATTTCGAAACAGGGGTACTTTTTTACGGGGTAGGGTTGTCAGTCATACATCCAGGGGCCTGATGGCAGAGTGGCCAGTGCTCTGGCTCGGTACCGCAGATATAGGTTCGAATCCCGCCAGTGCCATGGATGTTTGTAGTATTTCGGAATCCACTTTGAGCCGTAGGTCCCGGTCTCATATGACCGTAGAGCGTCACAGAGCCCAATCAGACTTCTTCTTATTCAAGTTATTCTCAAACTGTAAAGGGACAACTCAGCTCCAGCTACCGTGATGTGGTGTGGTGTGTAGTAGTAGCCATACGTCCAACAATCATATTAGAACCGATACCTACGGTTTAAAGTGGATTCCGAACGGCTAGAGACATCCATGGCACAGCCGGGATTTAAACCCGAAACCTGTTTCAATCAGAACCAGAGCTCTAGTTAGTTACGATTTAGTTACTCAGGCCCGTTAAACAGACTACTTCTATTTATTAAATTGTGTGTCTTTATTAAAAATTCTGCAAATTTCTCAATTAAAAGAATGCTTCTACGTATAAAATATTTCCTGAATTTTTTTTTTTCATGTGATTTTGCATGAAATAAAGATATATAAAGCTTATTTATTTGATTATCTATATTCAACTAGACTGTCTGAAAAGAAATATATATACCCGTATATCAGTGGATAGAGATTAAAATAATCTTCTTATTTGATGTGACTGTAACTTGAACTCTGTCATGCAGTATTATAAAGAAGAAATATTTTTTTAGACTATTTTCCAATATTAGGGATCGTTTAATGATTTAGAATTGTCCAAGCGAAACGAATTTTTTTGCCATATTCTCAATTTTTACTTGCTTTTTCTTTATATTTATGTAAATGGTCGAAGAATATTTTCCATTTTAAGGGTGAATGCATTTTAAGCCAGACTAATAGGAATTCGATTTTAGTCTACAGCAGTCTACAGTAAACATGTTGCGAATCTAACGACTATGCATTCTAAGAATTTTATGATAAAAAAAAAGACAGTTCAAATTGCCGTGCATCGTAAATTTCTAAATTTTTAAACTTTGATGCGATCATAAATCCAATAACATTAAAATAAAAACTTTATAAATAAAAATGTTTTTTTTTATGAAAAGCAGCTAGTTCGTGAAAACGATATACTACTGTGCCCAAAAAATAAGACTAATTATTTTTTTTCAAAAACTCTTTATTTATTCTTCTAAATTTATTTCACCGCCTTCAAAGTAAGACACAATGTACTTATGGCAACTTTTTCCCAATCCTCAATGCATGCTAAAAAGTCATCGGCAGGGATGGACCTTCAAAGCGCGCGGCGATTCACTTTGAATCTCTTCAATCGACTCAAAACGGTGTCCCCGGAGTGGACTTTTGAGTTTAGAAATAGCCAGCAGTCGCATGGTGCTAAATCAGGTGAATACGGTGGTTGTGGAACGACATGGGTTTGGAACGATGAGATGGAACGATACGTTTGAGGCACAAAACCTCTTTTAAAATGCAATTGACGGATCCTTTTGAAATTCCAACATCAGCAGCAAGGTCTCTAATTGTAAATTGATGGTTTGCAAACACCAAATCTTTAATTTTTGGACGTGAGCTTCATCGGTTGAGTTTGATAGTCGACTAGAGTACTCTTCGTCTTCAACGTGTTTTTCTCTGCCTTCTTTGAACTGTTTATACCACTTCTAAACCTTTCTTTCCGATATAGGAATGCTCACCGAATGCATTCTGCAACATTCTATACGTTTCCGCAAACAAAATTTAATGCAAGTTCTTTGCACAATTAATTCAGACATTTCAAAAATAGCCGGAATCAGTTTTAGCGTCTCACAAAGCCAAGCTTAACTCAAACACTAAAGAATATTTTGACATCAAATTTCACACAGATGTCAGGAGAGTGCCACCAACCTAAAAAAAAAAAAAAAAAAAAAAAAAAAAAAAAAAAAAAAAAAAATTTAATTCCAGAATCGCCAGAAACTTTAAATTTTAAATTGGTTTTACTTCTTGGACGCAGTAGTAAGTTTTTGTTGAAATCAGTGTTAGTTTTAGATCGCGGAAAAGTTAGTTTATTATATTGCCATTCATTCCTCTGAAATATTTTTTAATTCTTTTCTATCAGTTCTCAGAATTGTAAATTAGAAAGAATAAATAAAATTCCAAATCAGAGGTCAATGCTCGTTTGGTTTTTTTTACATATTATATCTCTGGAATGATGAATATTGAAATCTGTAATAAATCAGCTTGTAAAAAAGCAATTGAATGATTACAAAAATTTGGAATTCTGGGAAAAAATAACTATTTTTCTTAGTAGATCGTGGCAAAAAACTCATTCTATGTTAACATTTCTACATTTCTTTTGTTAGGTTAATAGGATTTGAATGTTAATTCACATAATGTTTCTATCTCTCTATATAAATGGTGTGTTCTAGTATAACCAAAAAAATTCTAATTTCTAATTCTAATATTTTAATTCTAATTCTAATATCTAAATTGTAATTATAGTATAACTCTATATAGGTGTGTTCCAGTATAATTAAAATATAACACTTAACATCATTTTTTTTTATTGAATTCATTATTCTTTTATTTGGTGTGAAGTCAAAGTCCGGAAAAAAAAATTTTTATTTATTTTTTTTAACTGAACAAAAAACCTTATTTTGTGTCTGGCGCCATCTTGTAGCACGATAGCTTCATCCGTAGTTTTTTAGAATTTTTTGAAATTAAAATGGTAAGCATTTGTTTATTTGATTGTATTTTTATTTAATATATTTTGTTTGTTTGTTTCAAATGTTTTATTATACATTCTTATTTATATTTTATTTCCTAAATTCTTTTACAATTTACTATACAATTGGCCTTTTGTTATTAAAATTTACCAAAACTTAAAAAAAAAAATTATGTAGCTTGTCAACGATTGGTCGTATCTGTTATTTATTGTTAAAACAGATAATTTAAGAAACCAATTTTCCAATTTATTTACCTCCAGACAAATTGTATTTCTGAAAGCTTAACAAAGAACTTTTATATGGTTTCCGCTGTGTGCATGTTAATAACATTCAATAATTTATGTGCTGATAAGTTCAACATTTATCTGACGCTATAAAAACAAAAAATGGAATATAAATAAATTCATTTCTCTGCCAGAAAGAAGAATTTCGCCATTTCTTCCATCGGAGCCAGTTCCTTGTGTTCGAATTCACTTCCGCGTAATATTCCATTTAACCACGCAAAAAGCCTATTACTCCCCCAAACAATGCGCAACAATGTCATAAAGATGCTAATGAGTCTAAATAGGACACAATGAAATATTCATGAGTCCTTTCTTCAATCTTTTTTTGAACGATGTGTACCAAATCTGAAAAGCGAAAGGAGCCTTTCAGGTGGCAACAAAAGCAGATAGAAAACAACTCTGGCTTCCCAACGTTAAGTTTCCAAATCCCAGTCTCACCTTTGTTGCGTGTTTTCCACACACAAAATAGATTTAAAAATTATTTTAAATGCTAATATTTTTATACTAAGGCCCGTTTCTAATATTGAAGTAAATTTACTTAGAGTTGTATGTAAATCTATGGTTTTTTTTTTTTCTTTCAATTTTTGCAACGGGAAAGTCACTTGCAAGAATTTGTGCGTGGCTTTAGGATTTGACTTTGAAAAATGTCATTTTAAATTTTAAGATTTTCCAAGAAGCTGTACGTCGTATCCGCATGTAATGAATGTTTTCAATGCTAAAAATATTCTGTAAGGAGATGAAAAGTTAGGATATTGCTTTAATATCTTATAAAAGGAAAAAAAAAAAAAAAAAAAGTTACAAAACTTTTAGAGAAATAGGCTTCGTACATAATGGAAACTACATAGAAAAAGAGTTTGTTCGATATTATTTTACATATTCCCTTTCGTACCACAAAATGATGGAATTTTGAAGTTGCTTTGTAAGTACATTGCTCACACGTATGCATTCTTCACTTTTTTTGAATCTTAAATGTAATTGCTCTCCGAGTTTTGTTTAAATATTATATATGCCAACAAAATATATTTTTTAAAACCTCTTCCATATTTTAATATGTTTCCTTATTATTATTTTTTTTTGCGGGGGAAGGGGGTTCTCATTGGAAATATTCAGTCGCTTTTCTCTTATCAACCACAATTTTTGTGCAAATTCCATTAATGTTTGGCTTCTATAAAGCCAATGTATTGGCCTATACTAGACTGATAACAGCTTCAAGAAGAGGGATACTTGTAGGTTCATGGGAACACTTTAATATTTTTACAAGCATTATAAATATATATATATATATATATATACACTGAAGTGACAAAAGTCATGGGATAGCAATATGCAAATTTTCAGATGGCAGTAGCATCGCGTAGAACAGGTATAAATGAGCAGTGCTTTCGCAGAGCTTTCATTTCTGTTCTTATTCATGTGAAGAGGTTTTGACGTGATGATGACCGCACGACGGGAATTAACAGACTTTGAACGCGGAATGTTAGCTGGAGCTAGACGCATGGGTCATGCCATTTCGGAAATCGTTAGGGAAATTCAACATTCCCAGATCCACTGTGTCAAGAGTGTGCCGAGAGTATGAAATTTCAGGCATAACATCCCACCATGGACAGCGCAGTGGTCGACCGCCTGCACTTAACGACCGAGACCGGCGACGTCTGCAAAGAGTCGTAAATTCTAACAGACAAGCAACACTGCGTCAAATAACCGCAGAAATCAATGTGGGGCGTACAAGGGACTTGTCTGTTAGAACTGTGCGGAGAAATTTGGCTTTCTTGGGCTATTCCAGCAGAAGACCGACTCGAGTGCCTTTACTGACAGAACGACATCGCTTGCAGCGATTCTCGTGGGCACGTGAGCATATCGGTTGGTCCCTAGATGAATGGAAAACCGTGGCCTGGTCCGATGAGTCACGATTTCAGTTGGTAAGAGCTGATGGTAGGGTTCGAGTGTGGCGCAGACCCCACGAAGCCATGGACCCAAACTGTCAGCAAGGCACTGTTCAAGCTGGTGGTGGCTCCGTAATGGTGTGGGCTGTTTTTTCATGGCATGGACTTGGTCCTCTGGTGCGACTGGACCGAACATTGACTGGAAATGCTTATGTTCAGCTACTTGGAGATCACTTGCAGCCATTCATGGACTTCATGTACTCAAACAACGATGGAATTTTTATGGATGACAATGCGCCATGTCACCGGGCCACAACTGTTCGCGATTGGTTTGAAGAACATTCTGGACAATTCCAACGAATGATCTGGCCACCTAGATCACCCGACATGAATCCCATCGAGCATTTATGGGACATCATCGAGAGGTCTGTTCGTGCCCAAAATCCTGCACCATCAACGCTTTCACAATTATGGACGTCTATCGAGACAGCATGGCTCAATATTCCTGCAGAAGACTTCCAACGACTTGTTGAGTCCAAGCCTCGTCGAGTTGCTGCACTTCGCCGGCCGAAAGGAGGGTCAACACAATATTAAGAGGTATCCCATGACTTTTGTCACTTCAGTGTAATAATCTTCTGTAATTGTTTCGACCTGTGAAGGTCGCACAGACTATCGCTAATTTCGTGTGATCTCATTATCCATGACACTGAATATCTGCTATCAGATTTGAGTGACAGGTTGTTCTCATTAGTACAAAACACTAAATGCATGTAATATAACTATCCACAGTACTGTTTATCTGATGTCAAATTTGAGTAATAGGTTGTTATTATGTACTTGTTGAAGAATATACATTTCTCTCTCCTGAGAAGGAAATGCTACAACTCTTCCTGTAAAAAAAATGTCACAAATTGAAATGAAAGTAAAAAAAATCTCTTGCTGTTCTATTTTTTCAATATTATGTACCGTGACCGTTGACATAGTAACAATCATAAAATCAGTAATTTGTATTTTCTTACATTCTTTCGGTCAAAGTTTGGATGTAGTTCTTTCTATTATCTCAATGGAGGGACCAATAATAATCTCCGGACATATTTATATTCCAACGATATTGGTATCGTTTTTCCTTTTGTAATATATTGGTGGAACACTCAACTTCTTCTTCATTCATTGATCTAAGGTTTTCAGGAAAAAAGAATAAAGTGCGATTATAGAAAATTAATCTTCAGATTTGTATTACATACGAGTTCTTCGAGTTTTCTCAACACAATATGAACTATATTTTCATAATGATATTCTTTCTAGTTTCTAAACAACTTTAAAAAGTTCTTCAAATGCAGTCCAAACATTTTCTTTTGTGTTCATTAAATTTTAGAAGGTCATTCATCAGTTGTCTTATGTCAGAGCCAACAAAGATATTTTGTTTGAGCTTTGTTCCTGACAAGATGATACAAATTTTGCATATGATCTGGAAGTGAGGTTCAGTTTTAAAGATTGATTTTAGAAATCATTTCATATTTTTGTGTAGTGCAGTGGTTATTAGTTTTTAATTTAATGTTTAATAGTGGGTGTAATATTTTGTAAGGTATCTTCTAAACCCACTACCTTAATTTTTTAATACCTTAATAGGTTCCTTATCATTAGAAGTACTGAAGATTTTTTTTTTTTTTTTTTTTTTGCGCCTTGTGGCCATGTCGTTAAATCTTCTTATTCATTGGCGCAACAACCCATGGTGGGCCAAGGCCTTCTGTCCATTGCCGGATTTCGAGACAGGAGATGTTGTCCTTTTACTGGGTAGGATTGTCAGCACTACGCTCTACAGTCATATGAAACCGGGTCCTACTGTTTAAAGTGGATTCTTACCACTACGGACCATGGCGACACCGAATCCGAACGAGAAACCTGCGGTACCGAACGTCAGACCTACCCCCTTCTTTAAATGTACAAAATAATAATAATAAACCGCATGGCATATTTTGATTTGCGTCCAAGACTTTTGTTGATCTCCAAGCTTTCGCCTGAAGTGAGCCAAAATACACTTTCCTTATTAATTCCGTTGAGTTTCTTGATAACAAATTCGCCAAAAGGCCATCAGGACTGTTAATACAGCCACGACATTCAATTTTATTCAGCACAAAGCAAACGAAAGCACAGTAGCACCTTCTGGAAAATATCTACATTCTTGATCGAGTTAATTATAGCTACCCAAGGACGAAAAGGGTTACGTTAAATACTCCCCATTCATTTACTGAAATTGTTCGGAATTTTGATCGTTACATTAAAATTTTCCGATGTATGTAGAATTTATATATATAAAATCCTACCCCTATAATGGTGACCCTAAATTATGAAAAAGATTTAACTTTTGGCTTGTGTAATTAATATTTTAAAATTGAATCCCTAATCTTTTTTTTTTTGTTCTAATGCAGCTGGCAAACACTTAGGCAGTTGTCTTGGATGTCTTAAGGCAAGCGCTACACCAGCATTACTCACTTAGCACTACGCAGAAGGTGCGTGTAGCTTGAAGATAAGCCCCATACGCAAAGTAACAATACCTCCGCAACTCTTTACGATCATGTTAGACCGGGACCTACGGCTTAAAGTGGATTCCGAACCACTACAGACATCTATGGCACTGCCGGGACTCGAACACGAAACCTGTGGTACCGAGAGCCAGAACGTTAGCCACACGGCCATTCAGGCTCAAGTCACAAGTAGTTATGTAATCATGTTTCCTCCTACCCACTGGCAAGAGCACCCCCTGTGGCGTTCAAGTGAAAGGGATAGTCGGCTTTGAGACTCTCACCCGAGTGGAAGTACAGGACAACCTGAACCTCCTCTAAGAAACGATGAGTTTATAGTCTCTCATCCCAAGTGGAAATATATTTATCTCATATAAATAATTGCACGCCGACGCATTAGTGGCCTACAGACTCTTACCCAGAGTGGAAGCATATTTCACTCCCCCTGCGCGTATCCCAGTTTAAAGTTTTCAGCTTAGAAGTGGAGTCCTTCCACGAATCTATAATTATCTGTTTTTAAATGTTTTGAATATTGTATGTCTCTAATTATAAACAATTAAAAATTTAAAATTAAAATTAAATTAAAAATTAAAATTAAAATTAAATTAAAAATTAAAATTAAATAAAGATTATTTATTTAGCAATGTATCAATTATTTTGATTGCTGAATGTAGACTAATAATACATTTAGATTTTTTATACTTTTAAAAAAATATTTTAAAGTTGTATTTTTATCATTATATATTTACGTTACTAAAGAAATTACAATACATCTGAAAAATTATTGGTAAAAATTTCAAATTAAGTTTTAAATAAATATTTAACTTTTACCAATAAACTAGAAATTATATTAGAGGATATTTGATAAAGAAAATGAAATATTAATAAAACAAAAACAAAAGTTGATTCGAATAAATCCTAATTTTGAAACAGAAGTTTAACAAGCGTGAAATAATCGTGCCATTTTACGAAAAATACGTTGATTAAAAATCAATTTGATGGATTATCTGTTTCTGTTTTTATTTTTAACAAAAAAAGAGACCCAAATCGAAATAAGTAGTATTATTTGTAATAGTATAACTGAAGTAGTAGTTTATTGGATCATTAACGACGCCAATGTTTAGGGTAACAAGACGAATGGATGAATTCGATGCAATTAAATGATTTTCTGTATACGAATCAATGAATTTAAGTAATTAATTTAGGGTACAGTACATCCAGACCTAATTTTAGGAACTCAATCTGAATCGACCTGAATCAAAATTTACATTTATTCAACTGGAAAGAGAGTCACTTGCTCTTAATTTAATGATTTCAAATTTTAATTTAAACATTTCATGTTCCAAATCTTCTTAGAAGAATATTCTTTTTTTTTTTTCAACTTTTGTCATGTTTTAAGTATTTTTTATTAGAAATTGTCATCGTTATATGAAATTATAATCGTCATTATGTTGTATTCTAACAAAGATTTTAAAATTACGCAAAGCACTATTTTTCTACATTATATGCATATTACGTTATACGCACACACACACACACACACACACACACACACACACACACACACACACACACACACACACACACACACACACACACACACACACACACACACACACACATATATATATATATATTTATAATATGTAGATACAGTATAGAATTTTATGATATTTAACATGCAAAAATATTAAAACTGGCGCTTGTGCCTCCAGGTTTCTTGTTCGAGTCCCAGCGGTGTCATGGATGTTAGTAGTGGTTCGGAATCCACTTTAAATCGTAGGTATATGGCTGTAGAGTGTTGGGCGTAGGGCTGCAACTCTATCCTTTAAAAAGAAAACATTTCCTGTCTCGAAATCTGCGAATAGGCAGACGGCCTTGGCCCACCATGTTGCGACAATGAAGAAGATATATATATATATATGATGATGATGATGAAAATATTAAAAGCTATTGCTGCATTACATTTGTGTTCTTAAATCTATGTTCCTAAATCCAAAGCTGCTAATCTAGCCTTGTTCTGAAATTCTTTCCGATTTGAGGTGAAACAGCTTACATTTTATAGAAAAGTTAAAAATATTCTGATTTCTTTTTTTATAATTGCTTATAACGTAGAGAAAATTGCAGTGACTAAGACAAACATCCGTGGCACCGTAGGAACTCGAACCCCCTTTGATACCGAGCTCCAGCCACTCGGTCATCAGGCCCCATGATTCATTTACTTAGAAAGGAAAAATAATAACACATGTTATTACGAACATTATTTATGACTTATTAGTTATAAATATTAATAAAAGAAATTTTGAGCGAATTGTCTGACAATATATGTTTTGATGACTGACAATAGAAAATATTGACGTTATACAAAATTGTTAAAAAGTAATTAAACTTTTCGTTATGGATGTTTATTAAAAATTTAATTTATTGAATTTTATTTAAAAAGTATAGCTTCAAAATTTCTGGCACCGTTCAGTAGGTCTTCAGAAATGTTATAAATATGAGTTTTTTTTTTTAAATATAGTTTTATATAAAACTTCAATATAGTTTTATAGCATAATAGCTGAGAATGATTGTAAACTTAAACTATTTGGAGATACGTATGTATGAATTACTATTCTTCTTCATTCGCCCAACAGCGTTATGGTGGTGGGGGTGGGCCAAGGCTGTTTATCTACTGACAGATTTCGAGACAGGAGATGTTTCCTTTTACGCGGTAGGGTTGTCAACCAACGTTCTACAGTCATATTAGACAGGGATCTACGGTTTAAAGTGGATTCTGGACTACTACCCGCCGGTCCATGACACCGACGGGACTCGAAAGCTGTGGCGCCGACCACCAGAGTGCTAGTCACTTGGTCATCAGGCGCGAATTGCTATCATACCATCCATAAATAAAGTTGAAGAATTATTAATTCTGGAATGATAATTTAAATATTTTACAGGACATTTAGAGTACGTTGGCCCGTTTTTACATAACAGGTGTAGCAAGGAAAATTGATACATGTCATTGTTTTAACTTTCTTGTCAATTTCCATGTTGATATAGTGAAGCTGCTAATATTTTTAATAAATATTTGTAATTTATATGTATATCTATAATTTCCAATGAATGTGCCCTAATAATTCTATACTATGAGCGTTTGCATCAATATGCGCTTGTGCAGAACATAGTACATATTTTTGTTTCAAATGTATAAAGTTTTCAATAACCTTTTGAACAACCTATGAATTTTGATGGAATTAAAAACTAGTTTATTTATAGTCTTCTTTATCGTTTTGCAAAAGTAGCATGATATTTCAAATCAATGATTTTTTAAAAATCTAATATCAATAAATTATAAATAGTCTAGGTTGGTGAACTTTTAGCGAATACTAATAAAAGAAGAGATCATGAAATGTATATAAAAGTGTGATGGATAATCTACATCAGCAAATGTGCATTCTAAGGAAAATATTTTTATATAAATCATTACAGATTAACTTATGTATTGAAGCGTGATGTAGATTTCTGATTTCAAATTTTTGTTTATGACAGTTTTTGACAAGGGCATAGCGGATAAAATTATATACCATTCACTTCCCATCGATTCACTTCGGTGACAACAATCGAATGCAAAAAACAGAGAGAAAAAAAATTCAGAAAGCACTTGCAGCCATTGAACAAATTCAATAAACAAAAAAAGAAATAACAAAAACGGTTCAGAGCTATCTGAATAACCATACAAAAATTGGTCACAAAAAATAACAAAAACCCATACTCTTTCATCCCAGCTCGTAAATCTACATCCATAAATTATTCTATCCATATGAAGAAAAACCCATTAGCCATTGTTGAGAGACGGGGTCTCTTCAAGTGCCAACCTCTTAACGATTTGAACATGCAAATCCAATCTCCATCATGTTGTCCATGTTGGCGAGAACAGAATGCCGAAAAGTGCGATAAGTCTCGAACGCTGGGCAATCATGTGCGGCAGTGACCCAGTAGGGGTGGGTACAGTTCATTGACCGTGACATTCGAATCAAGGTCCTGAACTTCTTTCTTGTTCTTTCGAGGTGAATCTTCATGTTCATCTTACCAGTTCTCAACCCGTCGTCTTCTTCTCTGTCTTCTCTTCCGGATTATATACTCTGTGAGAATTCGGCCTTCAGAGACATTACCTTGGGAGAAACCGGGCAGGAAGGATAGGTAAGAGCGCTCTTATCATTATGGGATGTCCACCAACTAAGTTGTACCGCATGGTGGGATAGACCCTTTATCATAACATAAGTTGTCTTTGAGGATTTCATAAGTTAATTCAGGGGAAAGATACTTCGTTTTCAATGAAACAGATTCTAGCAATATATTGTGAAACGCATATATTGATAGTCATTTGTTTATCAATTTAAAATTGTGTTTTAAAAAGTTAGTTAAATTATTTCATAAGAGATATTATTTTACTTTTAGTTAAATTGTAACAAGCTATACAGTTAACTTTTGTAATTTGTTTACCTTTTGGAAGTCCATAAACTAAGTCCATCCTTTATCATAACTTAAGTTGTTTGTAAAGATTGCATAAATTAATTCAGGGGAGAGATACTTCGCTTTCAATGGCAAAGATTCTAGCAATATACATATATATACTGATAATCATTTGTTTATGAATTTAAAATTGTATTTTAGTTAAATTATTTTATAAAAGATATTGTATCTTACTTTTAGTTAAATTGTAACCGAGTTATACAGTTAACTTTTGTATTTTGTTTACCTTTGAAAATCCATAATTAAGTTGTATAGGGTGGTGGGATAGACCCCTTATCATAACATAAGTTGTCTTTGAAGATTTCGTAAGTTAATTCAGGGAAAGATACTTCGTTTTCAATGAAAAAGATTCTAGCATACTGTGAAACATGCATAATATATTGATAGTCATTTGTTTATCAATTTAAAATTGTATATTAAAAACGTTAATCAAATTATTCCATAAAATATATTAATTTACTTTTAGTTAAATAGTAACTAGTTATGCAGTTAACTTTTTGTAATTTGTTTACCTTTGAAGTCCATAATTAAGTTAGGGTGATGGGATAGACCCCTTATTATATCTTAGTTGCCTTTAAAGTTATATAAATTAATTCAGAGAGATACTTAGCCATAAATGAAAAGATCCTAGAAATATACAGAAACATGTTATATTGATAGTCATTTGTTTATCAATTTAAGATAGTATTTTTAAAAAGTTAGTTAAATTATTCCATACAAGATATTATTTACTTTTGATTAAATAATAACTGAGCTGTACAGTTATTTTTTTGTAATTTGTTTACCTTTTAGAAGTCCATAATTAAGTTGTATAGGGTGGTGGGATAGACCCTTTATCATAACTTACATAGTAAGTTGTCTTTAAAGATTTCATAAGTTTATTCAGGAAAAGATGCTTCGCTTTCAGTGATAAAGATTCTAGCAATATACATGTATATATTGATTGTCATTTGTTTTTGAATTTAAAATTGTATTTTAGTTAAATTATTTTATAAAAGATATTGTATTTTATCTTTAGTTAAATTGTAACCGAGTTATACAGTTAACTTTTTGTAATTTGTTTACCTTTTGGAAGTACATAATTAAGTTAGGGGAGGGGGATAGACCCCTTATTATATCTTACAGTTGCCTTTAAAGTTATATGAATTAGTTCAGGGAGAGACTTAGCCATAAATGAAAAAGACCCTAGAAATATACTGTGAAACATGTATATATTGATAGTCATTTGTTTATCAATTTAAGATAGTATTTTTAAAAAGTTAGTTAAATTATTCTATAAAAGATATTGTATTTTACTTTTAATTAAATAGTGACCTAGCTGTACAGTTAACTTTTGTCATTTGTTTACCTTTTGGAAGTCTATATTTAAGTTGGATAGACCCCTTATTATATGTTATAGTTAGTTGTTTTTAAAATTACATAAATTAGTTCAGGAGTGATGCTTAGTCTTCAATGAAAATATTCTTATATACTGTGAAAAATGTATATATTGGTAATCATTTGTTTAATAATTTAAAATTGTATTTTAATAATATAGTTAAATTATTCTATTAAGGGGGAGTTACTTTTACTTTTAGTTAAATTTTAACAGAGTAATGCAGTTTTGTAATTCTATTTATATTTTAAAATCTTATGCTATTTTTAAGACAATTTTAAAGTCTAAATAATAATATTTATTTAGAGATAACTGACATGTTTTTATTAAATGTTCTCACACAATACTACAATTTATATTATATTATAATGTTTATCTATCTGTAAATCTTATCAGTTAGTTATAATAATTTCATTTAAGAAGTGTTAATGACTCAATTAGTAAATGATACTTTTAATGGAACTAACTTATAATAATCTTTTAATCAAATATTTTTTAATCAGAGCACGTATTTTTAAAAATATAATTTTTATATTATAATGGTCATCTTAAGTAGTTGTTTATACTCAATGAAATTTTAGCTGAATTATATAAATAACAGATGGGATTTTTAATTAAACAATTTTAATATTGAAGAGAAAATAAAATATATATTTAGAGGAAATAGATTTGTCTAGACTAGATATTATTTAACAGACGTGAATTTTAAAAAGATATATTAATTTTCCATATCAAAGTAATCTGCTATTTAGAGATCACTTAACGACAATAGTCAATTACATGTAATTTTTTAAGATTTTATTTTCATCTGAGCTATTCCGCATTTTTAAAATTATAGTTAATGAAAAAAAGTAAACATGTTTTCTAGAAGTTGATTCTTTAAAAGTTTATTCTTTATTTATTAAAGCAAGCTTAAGAGTGTATTCACTGACATAATGCAAAATCAGTTTTGTTTTAATAATAATTCATATGTAAGTTTTATAATTTTTGGACTGTATAATTTTAGGAGTTTTATAATTTTTGGACCTTTTCTTCTACATTGTCTAATGTGATAACTATTACAAAAAAATAATTTTTCATGTCTACTCTCAATTTAATTTGTCAGAAATTTTACCTTTAAAAAAAAAAAAAAAAAAAAAAAAAAAAAAAAAAAAAAAAAAAAAAAATTTAAACTTTAAAAAAATTTTATAAAATATTTCAACCGCAAAGCTATAACCATTTTTCTTAATTTCTTGATGATAAAAAATGTAATATGTTGTTGTTCTAATGTAGCTGGCTATACAGAGACAGTTAATCTTTATGCCATATGCAAGGCCTACACCGCTGTTACTCATTTAGCACTACCCAGGGGGGCACATGTAGCTTGAAGATATGCTACGGACGCGAGTAACACTATCCCCACAACGCTCTACGATCCTATTAGAACGGGACGTACAGTTTAAAGTGGATTTCGGATCACTACAAGCATCCATAGCACAGCCGGGACTCGAGCCTGAAATCTGTGGTACCGAGCGCCAGAGCCATAGTCATTTGGCCATCAGGAACCAACAACGAATATTACTCATGTTAAATTAATAATATTATTCCCTAAATGTTTTTTTTTTTTCATCACGCCCCAAAATTGTAATATTTTATCAGTTAATGTGCTTGAAAAATTTTTTTATTGATACCAGATAAAAACATATACTTTAAAATAAAACAAATTACATTTTTTTTGTAATAAACATAAAAAACAGATGCTTCTCAAGCCCTCAATGACTTTGAACTAATTTTTTGTCTTTTTTTGATGAACTTTACCTTTAAAAGAACAAAGAACTTTCGACAACGAGCCAATTTCAATCTAAGTAGAGTAGAAATGCTACCCATTCGTATTTTATGTAGTTTGAAGGACAGCCTCATTAACTTTAAACAGATCACTGCATGCAGTGTTTTCTTTACTTATTAAGTACGATACTAAACTCTTGACATTTGTTTTTGGACTGTTACGGCTCAGTTGCGAAGAATATAAAGAGATTCAAAGCATGAACCGTGGCTTTTTTTTTTTTTTTTAAATAAGTACACTGAAGATTCTCTCTCACTCTTATAGCATGTTTCACTTAAAATATTATTTTCAAGATAAGTAAATGAATTTCGCTATGTATTTTTACCCTACCAATGTAGGTGGGATTATTGTATTTTTATGTATACCTTGAGTGATGAAGGGAGGACATAGATTTAATATAAGACTTTTGAGGCTAATTTTCCCGTATTTGTATGCCATATAGGATAAATCCGAGAAAATTTCCACCATGTACACCGATACACTCGCCACCGTGTTTTGGGAAGTTTTTATGCATTTATATTTAAGCATAAAAGGTATTTTCTTCTTCTTCATTGGTGCATTAGTCGCATGGTGTGCTGAGGCTGTCTCCCTATTGGCACATTCCGAAACATGAGATGGTTTTACGTGGTAGGGTTGCCTCTCATATGCTCTACAGTCGTATTAGACTAGTATCTACAGATTAAAGTGGATTCCGAACCACTACAAAATCCATGGCATCGCTCGGACCCGAACCCGAAGCCTGTAGTACTGAGTGCCATAGCGCTAACCACTCGGCCATCAGACCTCAAAAGGTATTTTAGGTGTACTTAAAAGCAATAATTGAAATTACCTGAAAATTGTATTTCAAATCACTTATTCTTTCGAAAAATTTGGAGGAATAAGGTATTAGCTTTTTACTTCTAATTTTGAAATTTGCATGAATTGGAGATACATGGTGCATTGCCCTTCCAACGACTGATGTTTTAACAAAGATTCTTCTTCTTAAATGGTGTAACACCCCACGGTGGGTCAAGGCCATTTGTCTACTGGTAGATTTCGAATCAGAAGAGGTTTTCTCTTTACAGGGGTGGGATTGTCAGTCCTACGCCCTAAAGTCATATTATACAGGGACCTACTGTTTAAAGTGTATTCCGAACCACTACAAACATCCATAGTACCGCCGAGATTCGAGCCTGAAACCTGTGGCTCCAAGCGCCAGAGAGCTATTCACTTGGCCATCAGGCCCATCAAAAGAATATTACTCATGTTAAATATCATTCACTCTTGTGTGCTGGAAAACGATAGTACGAATAATTTAGTGGCACGTGCTATAGTCACTATTTTAAGAACCAAAATGACTCGGTGGCCATTGTGATAACATTTATGATCATCTAACAACGTTTTCCCATATTAATAATCTCGTTAATAAGGAAAAACGTTCCATATTAATGTTCCATATTAATAACCTCATTTATGGAAATAATTATCCATCGAATCGAATATATACGAATACGGATCCACCAAATGGAATTTAACAATATTATTGAAAAAAATTTATGGAAAATATTGGACATTATAGAATTATCATCCACAGAGATCAATAATATTATGGGATTATCAACAATAGAGATTTTTAATATTTTCCTCTGCTATGCAAAGTGTGATTAATGAATTTATATACTTTTTACCTTTTCTTATTGTATCGCCCTAACTTTGTCTTTTGGTTTCGTACTATTTCGTACTAATGTGCTGAAAATGACATTTTATAAAGAACTTTATCCAAATCAAAGATTATTGATTATCATTTATTAAAAAGTGCATTATTTTTTTAGCAATTAGATACACTAGCATTTTTGAATTGACAACGATTCTAAAACTTACTTTAGTATTTTCTTCAAATTTTTCCTATCTGCAGAGCGTTGATTGAGAAGCAAATTAATTTTCCTCCATGCATGTTTGTTGAAGGAAAAGTATTAATATCTCAGCAAAAGTTACTTCTATAAATATATGTATCTTAAAATCTTGTTGAATAAAAATTCAAAAATTAAATACAATTTTATTTTTTCCAGCTATATTGGAAAAAACCCATATAAGTGAAATATGGAGAACCATTGGATGGTGGTATTTCTTTTGTTTGCTGTGCGTTTAGCTCTTGCTCAGACTGGTAAGTATAATATCTAATAATGACTTTTATGATTTAAAATGTTTCTAATTAAAATAATATTTATGTATTAGTCATATCCATGGTTTTTAATTTTTCTATCATATTTAATAATTTTTTTTTTATAAATATTGATTACTGTTTTCATATCAAACTCCTGTTGCGTATGGTTTAATTACATTTTAGTTCCCATATATTCACATTCATTTAGTTCATATTATTCACAATGTTGATTTTTATCAATTTTTCATAGTTATGAACATAATAAATATTTTCGAAAAAAACTTCTATATTTATTAACATCCTTTACTAACAAATTCGTAAGTATATAGCTTTACAAAAAATTTGTCGAATTTTTAAATGGGACTAATTAATTTGAGATCTGAGTATAGCTACAATTTCAAGAAAAAAAGTGTTTTGAAAACTTAAATACTCGTAATTTAAGACAAAAATTATTGCATATAAACATCATAAAATATTTTTTTAGCTTACATACATGCGTATTAAGCACTGATGGTTTTAAAATTACCATGGTAGTAAGGAAAGCAAATAACAGAATCATATTTGTTGTATTCATTCAATATGATGGATGGGACACGTGAATTAATATATAGATAATTATAACGTACAGAGCATGAAAGAATTGACATTCAGAGCCGACATCTTTGGCTGCAATAACTGTTCTAAACCGAACAAGGAGCAAATGAATGCTTTACTCATATATGCCAAATTTGGATGGCAGATATGAGTACAGCATTTCATGCGTTTTCAATTATATACCAGAATTCATCACTCGTATTACTATTGAGAAGTGCGGTTCCAATTTCTCAGCAACTATTGACCAGACGTTCTGAATTGATGAGAAATTTAGAGAACGTGCTGGACATGGTAGCAATCAAACAATTTCTATAGCAATATATGATCGTACGTTGTTATGATATGGTATATGGTCATAGGTTGTACATAAATGGTCGTTAGACATAGCCAAGGGCTTAAACATATTAGAAATCTTCTAGTAATTTGGACAGCTGCCAAATTACTGATTATTTAAACAAAAGTCGATTATAACGTGTATTCAATAGTATTCCATATAATTACTAGTATACCATTGGGCCGTTATGGCAATGACGAATGCAAGTTGGAAATGGTCGTTTCATAGGTGTCGCACACATGGGGACGATAACTATACGATGTTATATGATGACGATGATATATTTAGGATAGGGACTGTCTGCAAAAAATGACGTGACGCTACTTCTGCCTACATGTTGGTCATTGATGGCATTACTATGCTGAGAACTCGCATGGGATTCTGCATGAATCTCTTGATTCATCGATACTATATTCTTATGTGACTGTAATGAAATTTCGATCAATAGAAGCAGTTATTTTGGAATTATAAACCCCAATCCTGTGGTGCTCGAATTCCTACACATTCTGGTCGATATTCCTCTTACTGATAAGTCATAGAGGAACTATTACATTGGCAACCAACGAGCGAATACAATTTCTGTTGAGAAACTTATTTTGCAATATTTCCTACTTTAGGCGTTATTCTACTTTATTTACGATTATACGTCGAAATACTTTTTACTTAATATGCCCTCATGTCGTGTTTTTCACTTAAATTTTGAACTACTTGAGAGCCATCTTCAGGATGTAGCAACTTTAAAGATTCGTTTTAGTGATAAACGTAATGCATAAAAATGATATGAATATTGTTTTATGATTATATTTTAAAATCCCAAAAATTAAATCCTTCTTTCATGAGTAAATATTTCGCAATAGTTTAGTTGTGTTTTTAAAAATGTATTGTGATAATATTTTTTAAATTTTTAGATGTTAGTGATGAAAGCTTGACTTCTCGAATAACATCAGACTCAGATTCTGACTATAAAAGCACCGAACAAACAACAACAAGCTTTGTTTCTTCATCAACAGATGATAAAACTGCTGAAAAACCATCCGTTGCTGAAGTTTTATTTAGAGCTCCTTCATCAATTAAAACGGCAACAATTGGTCAAAGAGTAAAAGTACCAGAAACTAGCAGTGTTTATGCCTTGCCATGGGTTTCTGAAGCAATAACAGAGAAAACAACATTCCCGCCTGTAATCACTACACAAAGTACAGTTCAAGTACAGCAAAATCAGTGGCAACAACAACGAAACCAATATAAGCCACAGCCTCAACAGCAAATTCAGCAACAAGAAAAAGTACAACAACATCAACCACAAGTCCAGCAACAAACACATGTCCCACAACAAGAGCGAGTACCACAGCACCAACAAGAACAAACTCATCAGCAAGTACAACAACAATATCAGCCACAAGTACAGCAAACGCATCAGCAAGTACAACAACAACATCAACCACAAGTACAGCAAACGCATCAGCAAGTACAACAACAATATCAGCCACAAGTACAGCAAACACATCAACAGCACGTACAACAACAACAGCAGCCACAAGTACAGCAAACCCATCAACAACGCGTACAACAACAACAGCCACAAGTACAGCAAACCCATCAACAGCATGTACAGCAACAATCTCAAATTCCTAACTATCAACAGAGACAACAACAGCAGTCCCAAGTTCCCAACTTTCAACACAGACAACAACAACAGCAACAATTTTACCAGCAGAGGCAACAACAACAACAACAGCAAGAGCAACAAAAGCAGGAACATCCAAACCAACAACAAGGATTTCAAGAAATTGATAACATTTCAAAGGGAAAGCAGTATAAAGCTACTTCAGTAAAAACCGTTCCTCCAGCTCAGGAGGTTCAGCAACAAGAAACCGTGAATGAGGTTGATCCTAAAACCAAAAGTCCGGCTCCATTACAGAGTCAACCTAGCGAAGAAGAAAGACTAAAGAAAGCAGATGAAGCACTTGAACAGTTCTTCAACGACATCTTGCAGAATTTGAGTGTCAAAATGAAAACTGGAATGGATGAGCCTGCTGGGAGATTCTTGATCCTGTGAAACTTGATGAAATGCAACTTCAACCTTTAGTCGCTGGTGAAGTCTTTGATGTAAAGATGAAAGACATAACTGTTGGTGGTTTGTCTGATTACAAAATTACCCAACTAGAAAGTCAGTTGAACGAATCCCGAATCAAAATTGGAATCCATTACCCTAAACTCTACGCCAACTGCTTATTCAGAGCAAACGGTTCACTTTATGAGATTTTCAAAGTAACCGGCAAGGGCAACGCAACAATATTTTTCAATGAAGTTCATGCCAGAACTGTTTTGTATTTGACCAAAGACAATGGAGTTCTGCAAGTAACATCAGCCGATCAACCTTATGTTGATTTTTCGTCAGCCGAAATTCATTTCCTTGATGAAGATGCAAAAGAAGGATCAGAACCAGTTAAAGCAGAAACCGTGGCAACTCAGCTAGGTCCACTCTACTTCTGGGTGCTTACAGCAAATGCTGTGGACAAAATTGATTACCCATTGGCACTGTATTTCAATAAGGCTTTGCAAGATTTCCCTTTGAAAAATTTCTTGGAAGGACATACTTTCCGACAGAGGCACTTGCGTATCCATGTTCCTCATAATCCAATTCCTTACGCTTTTGTTTCTTCGGATTTCGGAGAACAAGTTAAAGCTTCTTCTTCCTAAGAAGTTGTTATAACAAGAATTTATTTATTACTTTTTTTAAGAAACAAGAATTTACTTACTTTTAAATATTATATTAAAAATATCTTATGGGTGCAGCGCACAACATTTGATTATCTAATATTTTTAAAATCATGTTTTATTTATTTATATCCTACATAGAAAAATATATGCGCTTTACTATTTATTGAAAAGTTGCTTTCATTGTATTTATGTAAGCTTTCATATTTATTATGAATGTGTGCAAGATTCAGCTGGATATTGTAAGATTATAAAAGTAATTTATAAGCATTTATTAAAATAATTAGTATTTTGTGCTTATGTTAGAGATAAAATTTTTACAACCTATATGAATGTTTTTGTTATAAAAAAGATATTACATGATCACAAATATTCATGTATCTTATTTATGTCTTATTTTCTAAAGTATATTTTTAGATTATATTTTTGTGTTTTTGTTCATCATATTTATTATAACGGAGCTGGTATCCGCCATGATTGCAAAAATTGTGTTTTTCATAATTTCTGCTATATTTTTGTCTTTAGAAATAAATCATTTATGTCTATAACCATTGTGTGAAATTTATTTCTGATTCTTTTTTATAATTTTTTTGCGATATGAATAATTAATGGAAATTATTTATTTTTTATTCCTTACCTTCATAAAATCACTAAATGTATTACAAATCAGCATTTATATATACATTTGAATTTATAAATATCAATTATTGTTATTTAGTGATCTAATTTAATTACAGTACGGTAATCCTATTTTTACGTATATCAAGTTGAATTTTTGTTTAATTTAAAAAGAGACAAATTAAAATATTGATAATTATTTGTAATTAAATCCATTGTTGCAATTAATTTAATTCCAAATTTCATTTTACATCTATATTTTACTATTTATTTCTTAAATTGGTAACATCTAATACAAATCATAACATTAAAGCTCATTTCTTAAGTAATATTATTCAAACAGTTATGCCTCTTAATATTCAAACGTTTACTCACATCCTTGTAATAAATTAAACATTTTCAAATTAACTTTACAAGATTTGTTATACAATTTGATGAAAGACAAAAATACTCTGAAAAAATATAAGTATTTTGTGTAACGAAGAAGATTTGTTATATAATTTGATATAGGAAAAAAATACTCATAAAAATTTGAGTATAAAAAAAGATCTGTTATAAGATTTGTTATGCAATTTGATGAAGGAAAAAAAATAATCTGATACAAATTTGAGTATTGTGGATAAGAAGATTTGATAAGTAGTTTGATGAAGGAAAAAAATACCCTGATAAAATTTAAGTATTGTGGACAACAAATTAACTAGTAAAATGCACATCATTCTTTCAATAGCTTTAGTTAAGAACTGATTTTGTTCCAAACCCAAAACCTCTTCTTTCAAATTATTTACATCTTTCATTTCTTACAAATAAATTGAAAAAAACAATGGTATTTGGTTAAATTGAGATAAAGCGCTATAAATCTCAAAGCAGTCAAGTCAAGTCAAGTTAGAATAATTGTATTGCTAAACATTATTTATAATATAGTAAATTTAATTTTTTGATTTTTTTAATTTTTAATTTTTTTTTACTATTTTAAATTAACTGCAACCAATCCACAATGCAAAAGCAATTTTCAAAAATTTCAATATTTAGTCACAAGAATGATCCCTAAGCACACACAAAAAAAAGATGAATTCTTAATTTAAAAAAAAAAAAGAAAAACAAAAAAATAAAAATATATGAAATTTTCATTTGGAGAAATTTACGTTAAAAGAGAGACAGCAAAAAAAATAATAAAAAAAAATAAATAAAGCACTTCCCATCCCATCCTTAATGGAGCTTTTAATTTCTGGATTTTTTTTTTTAAAGTGTTCCCTGCCTCGAAAAATATTATTAAATTTTTTCTCCCTCTCCGAGCAGGGGGCATCATCAATTAACTTATTTCCAAGTTTTTAACAGTTATAATGATTCAAATCTTTCATCGTTAATTTCGCAAAATAGCAAGTCCTTCCATCTTAATTTATATCTGTATTGATTTTTGCAGTGCTTCTCTCCCTTGGCTGATATCTTTTTTTTAGAGGAAAAAAAAATTAATTAATTTTTTATGATGCTTTTTCTACGGGTACGCGAGTGTATGTACGTCAAAGTCACCTGGAGTTGAAATGTGTTTTTTTCCCTCTAAACTTAATGGGGGTTGGAGGAAAAAAAAAGAGAGTAAATGGTTGCCGTGAAACACGAAGAATCAATAATGTTGTTTCGGTTTTGGTTGTATGAAATATTGCCCTTGAAAGCGGTTTTAATTTATTTCAAGGTCATTTCCATATTCTGCGGGATGTTTGGATATGTAGAAAAGCATAATAAGAAAATGAATTTATTATTATTGGTAGTTTAATTAAAAAATATTCCATTCAAAATTAAAAATGAAATAGTGTATAAAATTATATAATATTATTAATAATTACATACATATATGACTGCACCAAACCTAGTATACTGAGGTTTTGATGTATTACTGCCACTTTAAACCACATCACTATAACTAGAGCTAAAATTCCGTTTTGCAGATTTCATAATGGTGTGGGGAGGGAAATTGTGCTCATACAAATTTGAATTAACACTCTCAAAGGTTTTTCTCAAAAATTTCTCTCCCCACCTTTGAGATTGTGCAGTCTGTGAGTTTGTATCTTTCACTCTTCCTGTTCCAACTTAATGGTTGGACATCTCAGCCTGCAGATTTGTCATATCCCGGGATTTAACCTGCTACTACTACTACTACTCCCCAACACAACAAGCTACACCCCTTCCATCTTAGCACTACTAAGTGCACCCACATTCCACATTTGTAGGTGTAGTAGTGTAATGTCAAAATCTTATTAAAAATACAGTGCTATGCCTCACCAATTTGAGCTTTATGTATCACTCTGCATAAAAGCAGAGATTCCTTTTTTACTGTTTCCAGAATGATGTGCTTGGAATTGCACATCACTGCCATTTTGAAAAAGCACTTCCAAGGGTGGTGGTTTGGTCATTTGAGGTGTGGTTTGGTTTTATCGCTTTACAGTAAATTTGTGCCCACTTTGGGCTAATAAGACCCGGACCTACAGCGTAATGTGGATTCCGAATCACTAACAAACATCCCCGCCACCGAAAGGATTCGAACCTGGAGCCTGTGGTACTAAAGATCATGTCGCTGGCATTTGAGGAGTTAGCACCTACCACTACTCCTGCTTGATCCAAACGGAAAGCAATATGCCCTACATATTTTATCGTGCACATTCCAGGCAAAGACATCAAAATGTTCTGTTAGGCATCGCTTGTGCAATCTTCTTTCACCAGAATTTCATAGGTACCACTTTTAGAGATACCTTCTGAATTGCGATAGACACCAGAAACAACCACGATATTGAAAAGGCGAATTTAAGAGAAATTAGTAAGCTTCAGAGATTCAAGAGTAAAAATTCCTAAGCCTTGATAATGAACTTGTTTCAAGAACTGTACATTATCCACATGTATATTATCAGCTAATATATTGAAAAAAAATATCATTAAGCAGATAGTACTATTATTATATATATATATGTCAAGTAGCCCTGTTTGAAGTTCTCCTTAATACTCAAATGTGTATGTAATGTTTAAGCAAAATGTAAACATTAATAACAACAAATATTATTTATGAGTTATAATAAATAATTGCATTCTCTGAAAGTAAAATAAACAATTATGATGTTTGCAATTAAAAGATATTTATTTCACATTAAAATTAAATAAAATAAATTTAAATTAATAAAGTGAATAATAAAAATTTAATTAAAAATAGTTGGAGTTGGAAACTTAAAATTAACACTTGTTTTGAAAATTTCGTAGGATTACAATCGAAGCAGTAGTATATATCTATATATATATTGGCCTTCTGGCTATTACCTGTATATTATAATTATATTATAATTAAAGCTTCTATTAAGGGAATAGAAGAAAAATTTTAATATCTTATTACTGTGATACGTATACAAAATATAAATACACATAGAAAAATGTATTAAAAATAATAAAAACGTTTTTATCGAATATTATTTTGAATCATTTAGAAGATTTGAATAGATTATAACCTATAAATTATGAGAAAATTAATCGTTATTAAATAACTCTTTAAATCTGTAAAGGACTGCTACAAAGATTCAATTTTTACATAACATATTATTTTCATAACATACGCATATTTCTTAAACATAATATTTCCTATGTTTAATACTTAAAATTTTTATAATCATGTATTGGTTAGTTTTAATACTTTCGACTTTTTATTACATAATTCAAAGTACAATAGATAATTTAATAAAATACATTACACAAACTTGGAATTACAGTTTAATTCATTTTAGTAAAGAGTTATCTTTCCAAAAATCATATCTTTATTAATACATATATCGTAATATATATACATATACATACCATCCACTAATTACGTTTACTAAATAAACCATTAAAACTTATCTAAAGAGTTATAAACAAGTGACTATTAATACAAGAATTCATGTTGTGGATATGAAGCTTAACAGCCTCTATTAAGGATGGTGAATTTCATTAAAAAGTGTTCCCGGGGAAGTATTTATTGGTCATAAACTTGCTCCAACGTTAAAGACTAACGTCGAGAAATGGTGTTCCCGTTACATGAACGAGTCATTCTATCATGCTAAAGCAGCTTTCTATCATAGCTTAAGTGGACGAAAACAGGAACAGTTTCCCTTCATTATTGAATTATCTTGTAAGAAAGTATGCCCCGTAAGACTTCCTTAATTAGAAGTATTATGCAAAACTAAAATGGGCAACAGTTTCAGCAAGTCGAGCAAGGGGCAACAAGAAAATACTAATAAAGAAAACTTTAGAACTTCCCTGAATCGTTTGGGCCAATCTCTTGAAAGCAATTTTGGGACAAGGATTGGTCTTTAGTTTAACCAACGATGCTCTTTACGGTTGCCCTGTTTTATCTGTCAGAAGATACTTTTGGCAAAGGCATCACCCCCCCTCCCCTCAAAATTCCTAAGTCCCCATTTGTGTATCAGCATCAACGAGGTATCGAACTTGGATACAGTTTAGATGAGGCGACAAATAACGTAATATTCACGTCCCCGCGACTTTGAATGGGTGTCTGGGAGTACAGATAACTTTCTCTGTCGTGTAGAAAAGCCTATAATAAACAATGCAGTCAATCGTTTTTATTACTTGGAGGGAACAGTGTGCGGTTAATTTATTTTCTCATTGCCAGAGGGCGTCAGGGGCAATATTCTTTTTTTTTTTTTTTTCGAATTTTTGTCTTCTGCTTAAATAAGGATATTGTCAATGGATGGAAATCGTTTTATTAAATATCACTTTAATTAATCAAGTCAATCTTATAGGTTAAATAAAAAAAACTATTTATATATTTATTTTCAAAACAATTAAAGGCAACAATGGAAAATTTAAAGTAACAATTATATAACAAAAACAAAATTTTTAAACAATAGAACTTTATATTTTGTTTTGGAAAGTAAATATTCAATACTTTCATATTTGAATTAAAAAAATTTAGCATTTTAATGGATGAATAAGTAATTGTTATTTATGAGGATCTACTCATTCACATGCATCACTTTCTTTCGTCAGATATCCATGTTGAAAAATTCTACGATGAGAGATAATTATGATTACTTTCGGGACTTTTGAATTCGTCAAGTTATTTTTGGTGAATTTTTTAAATTTTAAATGAATCCGCCATTAGTATTTGCAGAAAGAGTTAATGTTAATAAAAGTTATTGTTTAGTGATTGGTGAATAATGGTTCTAGTAAGAAAGGAAATTTCTTTAGTTGTATTTAACAACAGTTAATAAAAATCATTAGGTTTATCCAATTATATATTTTTAAAGACCGTTAATATTATCTCCTGGTATTGGTTGTAATTGTTATTTAGAGAATCTAATAAATGCCATTAACACTAATAATCTAGAGAAAGCAATAGTAAATGCGAACAAATTATTTACAAACAACCAATGTTTTCTATAATACAAAATATTTATAATACATAATAAATATTAGATATATTTTACTCCTTTCAAATCGCAACGAAATTTATAACAAGATTATGTAATTTTCAATAACAATAATTATATAGAATTATAAGAAGAAAAAAAAAAGAATGGCAACAGTAGCAAAACATAATTCTCATCAAACTGACATCTAAACATTCTTTTTTTTTTTTAATTCCAATTTTTCTCTTGGGTATTACAACAACATTTGAAAAGAACTCGCTTTTATTTAAAAGGCATCCATTAATATCTACTTGATTGATCTTTTTGTTCTTTAGAGATGGTACGCTGGTGAAAAAAAATTATGCTATACTAAAGAAGAAAAAAATGACGGACATTTCCTTATAGCTATAATTAATTGAGGTGAATTAAAAGATTATTTTTCAATGCTTTTTTTCAAATGCGGATTATGCTAGATAATAAATTAAGACATTTCCGTAAACATAATGAGCCAATTATATTTCCTTGATCCACTAAGCCTATGTAATTAAAATCAAATTTCGATGAAAAAAATGGTTCCATTTTTTTTGTTCTACTAATATTGAATAAGGAAGCATAGAAAGAGATTATGTATCTTTCGGAAACTATCTTTTAGGAGTAAATAATTTTGGTCCTGATTAAGAATAGATATTTTAAATTAAATTTGTTTATTTTTTAATGAGTTTTTGAATGGGATATTTAGTAAAACATAGTTTGGTTTTAATTATCTTCCGAGATATCATTTCATTGACTTTCAAGGGCAATGGATTATTTAGGTATCGGTGTTTTAAAATTTAATCAGGTCTGTTTTTGTTAACATTTTTACTTCTTTTATTTATAAATGCACACACACACACACACACACACACACACACACACACACACATATATATATATATATACTAGTATATAATATAATATTTTATGTAATCGTATCTGAGTATAATTTATGACAATAAATAATTTTTGTATACACTGAAATTAAAAATGTTTTATTCAAATTTATACTTATCTGTCCGAAGGATGAAAGAAGTGAAGAAAGGAATAATTAATTTTTTTTTTAATTTTAATTCTTTGAAGACAGGAATAATTAAAAAAATTTTAATTTTAATTCTTGTATTTGTGTAGGTATGGTTCGGCGTTCACACGTTCGGGCGTCACATTGTAGTGTACATGTTGGGCAACCTCATTATAACTGGGTGTGTTTGGGTTGAGATACTTGAGGCACAGGTTGGAGAACTCACAACTTTGTTTACAACACGCACAAACACCACACATATACAATGAGAGACTTACAATATTTAACATATTGAAAGAGATATAATTATAGATTCGTGGACGGACTCCACTTCTAAGTCAAAAATCCGAAACTCGGCTACGTATAGGGTGCGCTAAATATACTTCCTGTTCGGTTGAGAGTCTGTAGGCCAACTAACGTGCCGGGAAAGCCAAATATATTTCCTCTCGGGATGAAAGACTATAAGCTAAATGTCTCTCAGCGGCATTCCGTTTGCTTTGTTCTTCCTCTCGGGTGAGAGTCTCGAGGTTTACTAGCTATTTCTCCTGAACTCCACAGTGTTGCTCTTGTCATTGTGTAGGCGGAAGCACAGATACATTCTAAATATTTATTTTTATATTTGGGATGATAATTCTTCAACCTTTAATAATACAAATGTGAAATTTCACTCTTAAAGGTACATATATGTATTTATATAGTAGTTTGCAATTGCTCATCTTTTATGATTTACGAATAAATGTAATCTTTTTTCCATATGATGATTCTTAGTTTAAGTCAATGAAGTTGAAATGTAAAGCAAGTAAGAAATTCAACTCTATCATTTGGTATAGGATTGCCCTAACTAAATTGATACTACTCGCAGTCTACTAAAATTCTAAAATAACAATGGTGATAGCATAAAATTTGGTAAAGAACGAATAAAGACATGAAAAGGTACATTCCGTAAAAAAAAATATAAGTTGCTAAAGTATGTCCAAAAATCACCTATAAGGGAACGCTCTATAGCACTTAAAAACTCGTAACTGAAGTATCATTTAATGAGGGTAATAAAACTTTATTAAGAATCATCCAGTGCTAATGGTGCTAGGAATGCATTCTGTGATGGCGACACAAATAAATATGCCTATTATAGTCGTATCTCGAATTTAGCAGCCATAAAGGGTAATTTAATAAGACATATAACAATATCACATATATTGCTTACTTTCATATTAATTCTTTGCAGAAAATAATTCACAAGGCAGTATATGAAATAAGAATTTCAAAATATTCAATGAATTATAATACTCCAGTTTCGTCACTACAAATCATTGCTGTAAACTCTACAAATATTGAAAAACATGCAATCAAAAAAAAATCAAATCAAAGTCAAAAGCAATCAAACATGCAATAGTTGCCTTGTCAGTAACCATTGGGAACGCATTTTTTTCCCACAGAATCCTTCTTCATATGTCTTTATCTTGACAAATTTCATGTTTTTTTGGTAGTGCGCATGAGCTACAGATCATTTTAAATAGTGTCAGTTTAATTATGAACACTCTTTCCATTATATTTCTTTCTTAACATTAATTAAAGTAAGAATTTTTTTTTTTCACTTTATAATTTTTCTATCGTACCCAGGAAAAAGTGTAAAAATATATTAATTTAAGAATCATGAGAAAATTAAAATGCTTGAAATAAAAGACTTACTTCTTCCGTGAAATGATTAATACGTGATTCTCTTAGCAACTTTAGCAACGTTTGCTTCAGCACATACTGGAAAATACTTTTTAAAATTCATATACTTTTTATTTATTTATTTTTTCAGTTAATTATTTATTGGCTTAAATTGTATAGAATATTTGTAGACCTTCTAGCATAATATTTTGATTAAAATATAATTAAAAGAGGCTTTTAATCGTATCGTTAGAAATATTAAAAAGTTTTTTTAAGAGGAAAAAACAAACATTTGAAAATGTCTGTATAAACTTCAAGAGCTTTAATGGATTTGAAAAAAAAAAAAAAAAAATGTATATTATTGTCCTTTTATCATTTTTAAAAAAATAATGATTAATTACACATAAAGAGAATAAAATAATGATGAGAACATAAAAACATAAGCAAAATTGTTAAATTCCGTAAAAAAATTATAAATTCTGAGTACATTGTTATTTTTATATTTTCTATGGAATCAAAAGTCTGAGATATTGTGAAAATAACACGGAAATAAATTGATTTACAACCGAGTTATTGAAAACAATAATTTCTATTTTGCATAAATAACTGTAGAATGAAATAAAATGAATTATTTTACATTGAGCACAAAAATGTCTACCATTAGTCTTTGCAAGACAGATTTCATTCTTTTCAAAATTTTGATTTATTTTTGTAGAATATTTATTCCGATAGATGGCAGCACAAATTACAGGAAGGAACAGGAAGTTCTATTAATGCTCTATTCTGACAAGTTGACCTCAGGCGTATCAAAATGATCTAGAATTAGCATTTTTTTTAAATTTTTTTTTGTTTAATGAAGTTTTCATTCGTAACAGTTTTTTGATTACAGCTTTTTGGGTTTTAATAATACACTTTTAAAATGTTTTAAACGTGCATTGTTTTAAATTTCACTTACTTTTAATCTAAAAAAAAAATTAAATATGTTTTAAAAAATATCTTTCAATGATTAAAACACTTGAGAAAAAAAAAACCATTACGTTTTCTATAAATTTTAATAGCTGATTTTTGTGAATATTTAGTTATGAATAGCTCTGATTAAACTATACCTAAATTTGTAGAGAATTTTCAATTTCATTCATAAAAAAGTATACCAAATTTTAATTGTAAAGCTTACAGTTTAGCTTTTATTCATTCGTATGCTTTTCTATAATGATCGGTTTATATTTAAAATAGAAAAAATAATAAAGTTTATATATATAATATATATCCATTATTTATCCATTTATATTAAATAGGAATCTATAATAATAGTTCCATTTTTATAGATTGATTTATCTACTTTTTAAAAACATAGCATTATGTTTTTAATAATAAACTAAAAAGACCGCAGAGAAACCCCTTTTTGAAAGATACCCCCCCCCCCAAAACCCTTTTTTTGAAAGATACATGAAAGAAATAAAAAAAGGTGAGGATAATATAAAAATGATTTGTTTTGAATATAATGATTATGTTTTGTGGGGGTAAAAAATACTTTCTATACAAACACTTGTATCGTGCAGGTTGGGAACCAAACTGTAATTGGATGTGCTGGGTTGAGATACATAAGACATAGGTTGGAGAATTTTACACACACACAAACATACAATTAGAAACATATTGTATTTCACATAAAGACAGATAATTATAGATTCGAGGAAGGATTCCACTTCGAAAACCGATACTCTGCTAAGCGCAGGGTGCGCGAAATAGTTGAGAATCTGCCGAAATAGTTGCCAAGTGATCATTTACTCCTGAACGCCATGGAGAGGGGGCGCTCTTTCCAGTATGTAGAGAGAAGCATGGTTACAATAATAAATTGAAATTCATCAATGATTTCTGTATTTTTTTCTATAGATTCGAGGAAGGATCCAACTTAGACAGAAAACCCGATACTCGGCTACGCGCAGGTGCGCGAAATACACTTCCTCTCCGGATGAGAGACTATAAACTAAACATTTCTCAGCTGGAGAGCAGATTGCGCTGTACTTCCTCTCGGGTGAGAATCTCGAGGCCGACTGAACATTTCTCCTGAACTCCACAGGGGGTGTGTAGAGGAAGCGTGGGTACACACTAACAAATATATTAAATAAATACATGTATAGATGTTATTATATATATATATGTATGTGTGTATATATATAAATAAATTATGTCCAAAGATGGTAAAGTATTAATAGGAGAAGATTAAAATATATAGCTTTATATATCCAAATATCAGTTAAAATATATTTATTGTCCTCTAGTTGCTGTTTATTTTAGTTTTAATACCGTTTTCAGTTTAATAATAGCACAGTTTTCTAACTGAACTTAAATTATTCGACTAATCAATTAATTTTACACACTCAAACATAATTGCACAGTAGACCATTCATTTCATAACTGTCTTTTTCGTAAGCCATCATTATTTCAATTTTATCTTGTTTTTAAAATTATTTTTCAATCTAGGACGTAAAGTACTCCATATTTATTTAAGTCCTTTTGAGTGGGAGCTGTGAAATCGAGATAATCCTATTACAACCCACCATATCAATGGCAGTTTTTTTTTTTTCTAATGTATATAAGTGGGTTTCGTATCCCATATGTATACCTGATAAGTCCACCATCGAAAGAGGAAGGGAGAATATTGTCATCCGAAAGATCTTTCTAAAAAATAACTGTCCTGCATCTGTGTATTGTATAAGATTGAATAAAAGTAATGTTTTATTTACATAGACAATTTTAAAAGAAAAATATTTATTGTCACACATATTTAATCGTTAATATATTCTCCATTCATTTAACCATTTTTCGAGCAACTTTTCGGTTCCATTCTGGAAGAACTTTTTGGTTTATGGCGAAATACCAATATAGAGAATTTTCCATTTTCTGCTTATTACCAAAATATTTGCTATAGAGAAAATGCTACAAAGACCTAAATAGATAATTATCTGATAATGTGCTATGTCTGGATTTTAAGATGAATGAAGTAGAATTTCCCATCCAAATTCATTCAGTTTCTTGCTGAGTCATTTGTGCAGTGTTGGACCTTGCTTATTTATATTTATTTTGAAGAATTACAAACCGTCTATTGAGTAACTCAGATCGTTTAGATCGTAAAGATAACATTAAATTCCCTAGTAGATGTCTGGGTAGATACAGTAGATGTCTGGGTAGATACAGTAGATGTCTGGGATGATAGTTTGTTTATTTACAAACAGTTTAAAATAAATCACTCTTACATATCCCACAACGGGATCGAATGAATCATGGAGGATAAAGGACGAATCGAATCATCGCCAGCCACTATACTCTCTGAAAAAGAATACATTTAATTTCTTGTGACTAGTGATGTACAAACCAGTTGCTGACGGTTTTCAGCTTTAAGACCCAGAGGAAGTTCAAAAATCAGTTGGGGAGATCAAGTCGAGGAAGACTCTCGGTATTATTAACAGGAAACAAAGGGCAACTAGTCGCGTGAAATGGCAAAAAAAATCTTGAAGTAGGCCAGGGCACTTCAAGGTCTGTAGCACCAATGATGATGATGTATGATATGACGTCTAGTTCACCCCCCTTCCCATCATCATCACTTTCTGGACCTATGAAGATCTATGAAGAAGTCTATGAAGAAATTGTTGAATAATTTGCAAATCGCACACTTTGAAATCGCATAAACACTCGCACTTTACAGCATATTAGAATATTTATTATTGGTATTGAGTCATTATGATGTTGCTCTGCAGAATATTGGCATGATGATGTTGCGCTGCAGAATGTTGCTATGACAACTGTAAAACCATCAGTAGGTATACTGCCTAATTCTAGTACAGTTGCAAGCTGAGCTCTCATACGGTTGGGATTCGACGTTAGTTTGATAATAGAACAAAGTTTTTTTTTATTAACCACGGCTTTAGACCCCATTTGCATACAATTCATACATTTCCAACAATTCGAATAAAAATCTTCAACACAAATTTTTAAAATTATTTGCAAACTTTTTCAATAGATTCTTTTAATACTAACAAGAAACAAAAACAAAAAAAATCAATTTGAAGCTGAATGTAGAATTTTAACAAATAAATACATTTGAAATTAATTGCAGTGGGACATAAATTTGAGCACATTAACGACTGATAATCTTTACTTAAAATATTTCTTAAAATGCAATTTGTTTTAGAAAATACAAAAAGAAATACTGACAAAGAAGCATTTTGAGGTATAACTTTAAAAGAAAAATTTCTTATTATTATCTGCAATTACAAAAGTAACGAAATTATACACATTTTCAATTTGCATGTGTTATATTAATATTTATACATCCACAAATATCATATTACAATTGATATCTGAAATTATTTTCAATATTCTATATTTATATTCATATTCAAAAAATGAACAAATGCGTTAACATTTTATCACAATTTTCTACCAATAATCAACACTCATTCCCGCACGTAAAACATTCCACGCATTCATTCTCCGCACAATCACCATTTTTAACCGAAAATTCAGGAGAAAATATTTATTAGAATCACCACTTTGGACAGTAATTCGAACCTGGCTTTCCATAAAGGCAAAAAGATAATCACGCGGCATTACAACAAAATACGCCAAGATTACCATGAAATATTAGGGACATTACATCGGAAATTTGGAGTGGAATTATTTAAAACAACAGAAAAAGAAGTCATCTAATGTCAAATAAATCCGTAAATTCCCCCACCATTATTTGCTGATAAATAATTCGTCGCATCTAACAAATCCTGCTCTTCTTTTAAAAGCGACAATATTTCAATTGCTTCATCTAATTATGTAACTTACTACAGCAATATATTTTTCGCTAACAAGCTTTTCCGTTTCTTTAAAAAAGGACAGAGAAATGAAAACCCACAATCGATATATCAAACCTGGAAAGCGTACAAGTAATTGTGAGATTTTTATCGTTATCAAAAGGATATTTTTATCGTTAAAAAGGGATATTCATATGTAATTACCATATTTTAAGTACTGGGATTAGTCGAGCTAACTAGCTTAATTTCTAATTAATCTCAAATGAAAGTAGTTATGATTTAGGAAATACTACTAATTAGTTACTGCATTAATACGTTTGATTAGTTATTATATAATAGTTAACAACCAGAAAAGTCAGCTTCTGTTTTTTTTTTTTAAAATAAAGACTGATAAGTTTGGATTAATTAATTATACTGTGGATTTTAACTAATAATAAATTACTATACTATAGATGCTATTTAATGAAGAGCTTTATATGCTGTTATGCACTGAATAGAAATTTTATTATTGGCGAAAATTTATTTTATGTAATGCTTTCAAATGCGTGATTCTCATATTATTAATAATGAAGATTCATCATTAGTTAATTAATATATTAATACAATTTTTTTTAAATGAATAAAAATTATCGCTCGTACAAAGATTAATTTTGGATAGATTTTTAATAGGGAAGCTTTATATAATTTTTTTTTCTGTTGGATATTTATTAAAATTTATGAGAGTAACGATAGTTTCATGTCATGAATATTTTTGTAAAGAATTTTATGACATTTATTAAAAGTTTGTATTTGCTGAAACAAGAACATTTTAAGTGAACAAAAAGAAAAAAAAATTTGAACTACTTACTAATTAATTATATTATATGTTGTATTTGTTGTTACTTTATCGGCTTTATTGGAACTCAATCCATACAATTTTGACCACTTACCGTAGACACAAAAAGAACATATAAACATATTAAAATTACAAAAGGCAAAAAGATCAGACATTCTTAACAAAAGCGACCAAAAAGGCCTTTTAAAAACAAGTTAAATTTTCTAAGAATAAAATCTAAAAAGCTAGAAGCTCCATTATAACAGTAAGTGTGACTAGGACAAGTTTTTCTGGCCCTTCAGTAAAGAGTACACAAATCTCCATTCTGTTGCAAGTTAAAAAGAGTCCAGTCCCGAGCAAACAAGTAGATGGGCCTTTTATTCATTTTCTCCGTCTTACATAAAATACATATAGCCTTATTTTGGACAGATGTTGGCCAGGCAGTTGTGACCAGTTCTTAGTCTAATATTGGCAATAGCCTCTTCTCGAGTTTTTTTTACTACATTATTTTTCCAGCCATCCCCCAATTGTCTCCCAAATTAAATATATTTATATAAGTTATAAATAAATATACTTAGAATTTTTCCAGTATTCGAAACTATCAAATAATTTGCTATATTACTATTATTTGTTGTATATTTTGCATTTTTTTATTGGCACTTAAAATTTCTATTTACTTAAAATGATTCATTATTTAAAACCATTATAAACATAGCTTCATTACGCAACTCTAAACAGTTTTAAATGTTTTAAGTTTTATTTTATATCTTGGAAATTATTCATTTTATTTACAAGGTATTTTTTTTTAGAAAAATAAACATAACAGAATAAGACATTTACAGAAAAATATTTATTTTTAGACTAAATATTATATTTTTGAGGAGTTACACAGATATCATTGATTGAAATAATATAGTTTGTTAACAAATAATACAAACTCCAAGTTTAATAATCTGATTTTTAATTAAGATAATTTAAAATGATGAAATAAAATGTCTTTAACAAAAATTTCACAATTATGGGATAGTTGAACATTTTCCTTTTTCCTCACATAATATAGATATATTTCTCTTTAAACATGATATAATAATGCAATCATGTTCATTCTTTGTGGTGGATATAACATTACAACCTCCTTTTCAATGTGCATTGGATAAAGTTAAACTTCATTTTCTGCCAACATAACTAAACGCTTCATAGCCAAATGTTCAATATTTGGCAAGCAATCATAACTAGAATATTACGTGAATAGTTTGCAACCAATCATAAGTAGAATAAGTTTTGAGAATTGTTACAAATGATATATGTATATGCATAGTTATCAGCAAATTCGCATTTGTTTATGTTTGGCCTTGATTTGATAAAGGAAATGTTATTAGAATATGACAGACGTAAATGTTGGCATAACAATAGCTATTTACACTAAAATAATTACGACAATTTTTGTACTAACCTTCAGATAAATATTTTGATTTATAAAATATGGTTACAACTTCTTTTCCTATTTTTTAATCTAAAATTTTATTCAAAGTTAAATGGATTTTATTTTTTAAAAATCACAGAAAACATTTTTAAGATTCTTTGGTAATTTTCATGTAAAGCACAATTTTGTATATTTATTTGTATTTTGTAAATTTTTTTTTTTGTATTTTTTGTTTTAATACTCAGCTCCTTTTTTTCTCTTAAAATGCTACAATCCTTTTTTCAGTAAAAAATTAAATTCTCTTTGGTAATTTTCTTAAATAAATTTTTGATTGCTAAATTTCATTTAAACTATTCTAAATATCAAAAGGAAATTACGAATTGGAAATGACGTCATATTTCTTTCTTAACCACCATTGTGATAACCATAACTATAACTGTCACCATAATTCGAATTTAATATATTTTTTATTCTTTCATATCACTTTAATAAATAGTTCGTAAACATTTGAGAGAACGAGATTAAGGAATATTTTAAAAATTCTCTTCAAATTAAAATGGTAAGTCTTTGAGATTTCTGTGATTGTGTGTGTAATTTTTAATGTCTTTTTTGTTCATTTTAAAAGCTATCTAGACTAAAAGTTTACTTTTTATTCTAAATTTCATTTTATATTTATGTTCATTTTTTATTTTATCATACTAAAATAAATAAATGTCTGCCTTCAATCGATTAGAAATTAATACAAGAGATGCACATATTTTATTAAAAAATTACAAAAAGCCAGTTTACATAGATATTTTACCTAAGATAAAAAATTATTTCATGTCTATATCATTAGGAACAAATATATTTTTTGTTGTAGATTAATATGTAATAATTTACATAAAGAAACAAATGATTATTAATTTCAGTCGTTATGCTTTTTTACATTTTAGTCAATTAATTGTCAATTAGTTTGGCCTTATTAATTTTTTTTTAAATATATTCTTAAAGGCATTTCATAAAAATCATGATATCAAAAAATATGTTATAAAATAATGATATCAAATATTTAATAAAATAATGATATTTAATAATATGTAATCAAATAATAAATAATAAAATCATGATATCAAATAAGTAATAAATAATGATATCAACTAATATGTAATAACATAATGATATCAAATAATATGTAATAAAATCATATCAAAATATCACCAAATGAAAATTCTCTAAGTAATGGAAAATTTATAAAGGGGTTATTATGCTTAAATCCTTTCGAATGATGAAATATTTTACAACTTTTGCTGTTTTTTTTATTAAATTTACCAAAGTAAAAAATATATTATTTCTAAGAACCTGGCCAATATTGGATCATATCAGCTAATTAATTATATAACGCATAATTTGAAACCAAATTGTAGGTATCTAGTGTGATAGTGGTTATGATTAGAAAAATGAATAAAATTTCTTATTTTGCACGAATTGTAAAGAAGAAATATGGAAATAATTTACCATCTAATTTTCTTGGTTAGATGACATGATATGATGGGAATATTATAACATAACATTATTATATAAATAACCATGAAATATTATACCGGCTTTAAAAGCTCAGATCTCATCGTGTTAATGCCAAGTCAACGTACTTAATTTCATGACAATCTTGTTACATTCTTATAACATTTTAATTCTTTGTATCACGATCAATATAATAATTGCATACCATAATTCTATACCATTCATGCAAGAAGTTTGCTTCAAAGCTTTCGTAGGAAGCAGATAATTACTTCGAGAATTATTTTTGGCAGATACTACGACAGTTCCTCGATCCTTCATTAACTTAAGGCTGATTACCAATTACTTTCAGATTAAAAAAAATTATCAGTCTCCATACCGAATTACAAAACTCTCATGCAGACTTTTACCTCAGACGCTGTGGTGGTGTCAGACAATGTCAAATTACAGCCAACTTTGCTATCTTGCAAAACTTGCCCCATAAACAAGTGAAGCTGAAATGAAAAATGAAATTTAAATTACCCCGCATGGAAATGATTTGTTAATAGTCATTAACCTTATCTTCCCAGACAGACTGGTTCTCAGGAGTGCCCTTTTAGAATGCTTTTACGAAATCTACCATCTGCAGTGGTAAGGTAAGTCCTGCAGTGTATATTCATTGTGGTTCTTTATTCCCATGTAGTTTGACTGGGGTTAATCCTACTCCAGTTCTTTATCAGAGTTCTTGGATCTGGAGGAACTTTAATTTTGTTAATGTAGGATATGTTGATTCTCAAACTGGATGCCCTATGTTCTCTAAAAGACGTCGAAGAGACCACATAGTTGAAATTTTGGGCTACTTGCGATTGTTGCTACTTCCAGGTTTTTATTTCTTGTTGAGAATTATTTTTCTTAATGATGCTGGTTATACTTTGGATGTTAAAAAATGTTTTATTAACAATAGCTTATATGATTGTTATTAGCTTTAAATTTAAATTTTAAAAAGATTTGCAAAATTTTTTGAAAGTAATTTATTGAAAAATTTTAAAGAGATATCTACTTGATAAATTCTAAAAATGTTTGAGAGTCACTAATGTAGGAAGAAAGACAATTTATAAGATGTTTTGGTAATAGTCGAATGTGAGAATAAATCATAATTTAAAGTGGTTAAATAATATTTGAGCGATAACTGGAGTTCAGAATAAATTAAAGAATCGATGTCTTAAATATTTTTCACAAAAGTATTTTCCCTCTTGTCGCCCAGCCTCACTCTTGTAGAATTGGGAATACTTCATTCTTAATTTATGCCTCGAATTTTCAAACTTTTGATATATTCTTTTGGGTATTGTATATGATTATGTTTTTGTGCAATTTGGAATATTTCATTCTTCATTTACGACTAATATTTTCAAACTTTTATATATTATTTTAGCTATTGAATGTGATAACGTTTCTTGTAGAATTTGGAATAATTCATTCTTAATTTGTGACGACATTTATCTTACTTTTATATTTTTCTTGAGTTTCTTGAACAATACATTCTTCATGAAGTTCTTGATCTATTCAACATTACTATATTCATATGGCTATTTGTATTTGGAATTGTGTATCAACCCAGAACTACCATCACACTTCTGATGCTAACACAGTTGCCAAAATCCGACTAATTCATCATAACTTTAAGAAGCCACTAATAACGGACTTCAACTGCCTAGGAAGTTGACATCAGTTATTAGCCGACTCAGAACTAATCATTACAGAGGGATGAAGATTCTCCCAGACATGACCAGGGAATACACCCCCTGCAAAAATTGCCCCAACGCTTTCCTAACACCTAAGCATATACTAGAGTGCCCAGCACTCACTCCCCATGTTTTGCAATTGGGTATGGTGCCAATGGAAGCCAACTTGAGTCCTGTAGAAGTCCATTGCTAGCGGCCGCTATCGTGAAGATTTTTGACTTGATCTAACTTTAATACTAATATTTTAAATCCATGGACACGATAACAACAACAACATTTGTATTTTGCCATTCTTTTAGTATTTCAATCAATTGCTTCCACATACCTCGTGTATTATTAAACATTGGCACATTCTGAATTTATTCATCCGTTATCCAATGTTCACATGATAAGTTGAAATTTGCCGAGCAGATTTCAGTTTTTTTATATTTTTGTAGTAATATTTTTTTAATTTGGTTTCGGTAATTGGTAATGTTTAATTAAGCGCGGATACTAGTCACAAAGCTAAATAAACAGTTAAAAATATATTCCTACACTAAAATAAACAAGAAAAAAAAAAAAAAAAACTGATGAAAGAACTGAATATATATTTTTTCCTACAATTCATTTCTGAATATGTCCGAGAGAAAAGAATACCATTGCAAATATATGTTGACATATCGAATGAGGAAGAAAAGAGCATCATCGTGAAGCAATATGTTCTTTGTATAATATCTTCAAGAAAACTGTTTGATTTCGTTATGAGTCACAGAAAATTTTTATCACGCTATTCAATTTGGAGCGTATAAATGTAGACATAAAAAAGCAACAAATTTTTTTAGGTTTACATTTTGCACTCATTGTAACGAAATAAATCTCTTTTATCATTTCAATCACAGCCTTGATATATAAATGTCAAAGAAGGTTACAACTGCATAATAAACGTGCCAAAAATCCTCCCATACAATTTTCTAAATGTGCCCCATTCCCTCTTTTCCAATGACAGTTTTATATTCACTTCTTGTGAAAAAGAAAGAGCCTACAAATATAAGATGTCACCAGTAATGGCCAATAAACACCGTCATTCGACTAAAGGGAAAAAAAAAAAAAAGGAAAAGGAAAAAAAAAATCTATTTCGCCGCCTAGTTAAAAGCAAGACTGAATGATCGACTTAAATAACAGAGAAGGGGGACTTACAGAAAGACGAACGACCGTCTTTCATCTTTTTATCATCTCATTTATAAAACTAAGCGGATTTTGAAAAAGGAATTTCGCGTCGGAGGAGAAAAGAACTCGGATTCTGCTAGTAGATATAAAGCACTTTCCCAATCCCATAGACGAGTGTAGGGATTTTACGCGGTGAACAGTGCAGGAGATAGAAGGAAACAAAAGATGGAGCTCTATACAAACGTATAGAGGGCTATGATTAAGCTCCAACGATTAGTGTAAAGAAATTATATGACTCGACCTTCCTTTTTTTTCTAGGACAAGGAGACGAACTAAATAATATAAATACCGACTGATATTGATTTTTTATTCAACTCTCAATATTTCTTTTTAATTGCTTATAATTATAGGCTTTTAATGGGAGATCAATAGTCTTAATCTAAATGTAAGATCTATATCCCATTTAACGTTAAAGATTTAAATCCAATAGAATATGCGTGGAATGTTTTGATGAGATGCCTTTCAGCACTATATTCACCAATGAGATCTGAACAGTTAAAACAGATGATAATTTGAGAATGAGTACTTTTATCTCTGTTTTGGAACAAGCATTTATAACAACACTACTCTTTCAATAAAGTCTTTTCCTGTTTTGATTTGTTAGACGCACGATACCTTGGTTTGTGTCACAATTATTTAGAATGAACACTTCCATTATCAACACCTGAGGATCATTCTTTGTCCTTCTCCTTGAACTTAATAAAGGACTTTCAATTGACAGATTCATTACTCGGTAGAGACACGAGATCTGATGATAGATTTTTGCGTATTGGGTTCGAACTGACCTTCGTTTTCGGAAATCCAACTAGCTATCACCATGTTAATCCGAACTTTTAGGTACAGATCAAATTGTTTAATTGTTCGCTTATGTATTAATTACTTACAAAATGAAATAATTGTTATTAGCCTGTATGCATTGCATCCAGATTTAGTAAAAATACAATATAATATTTTGTGTATTAATTTTGAGCCCTCCACATGTAGTTTAGTAATAGCTGGCAGTATTGTTTACGAGAGTGGATATGACTAGAGGTGGTTTCAATGGTTACTAATGGTTAACTATTAACGGTGTACTGACTGGTGAAGCCCTAACAGGCATAAGAGCAAAAAATCTATAGATGAGTTATTGCCGAAACCTCTACAGAAGTTTCTAGTGTGCTTTTGTTGCCAAGCTACAGATGACGTCAATATTCTTGATATTATACGGACTTCCCCGTAGAACCTGTGAAAGTATCTCAGTTTGGGTGCGGTCCAGAGAGAGAGTAATAGACGCGTTCCGGTTATCGAGGTTGTACCATGACTCCGCGTAGAAACTACAGCTGATATATTTGTCTTCATATCGTCCATGTGTTATTGATGTCAAACAATAAATTTTACGTTTAAAAAATTAAGCTGTACTTGAATGTTTGGGTTTAAAACAGACACCACAACTGTCACCTACCTCGTAGAACGCTAAGTGGATGCCTAAATGGGTAGAAAATGAAGCTTCATATTAGCATTGGCATTTCATGACAGAAGATATTAGAATCCAATTGATAACTGTCTTAAGATTTACATATATTGATGCAGAACATGAATTCAAATTATAAAACTGGTAGAAGATATAAGAAATATTTAACTAGTACAAGACTTGATAAGTCTTCATGAAATATATTTAATTAAAAATATTCTATATTGCATATGCTTAACTATAGGAAATTGTTTTGGTCCAAGAGATATACAAAAATTTGGACAACATCCAGGATATGAAGCTGTCTGTTAAATGATTTATTAATATATACTTAAATAGAAACATTTTCTTATGAAATCCTGCCATTTTTGTATTTTGTTTTTTAATGAAATTTCTATTCAAATGGTGCAAATGTGTAAAGAATAATTAATGCAAAATTTATAATACTATAGAGTGATGAAATTCTTCATTCAATATATAGATTAAAAATGCAATGACTGAAAAATTCTGTAGTTTTTGTGTCTTGAATAAATAAATTAAGACCATAAATTACAGACATGCGAAAAATAATAACTAAATGCCTTATATTTTTAATTGGATTAAAAAAAATATAAGGCATAGCTTAATATTTATTAATAGTTAAAGGAAAAATCAACGAATATACATTTTAATCTTCTGATTATAATTCCATTTTCATGCATTTTTTCATTATTTCTTTTTCTTATTAATTATTGGTAATAGTTTGGCGTCTCTCCTCACAAGGATGTAATAAATTAGACTATTGTAATAAAATAAAAAATTAATCCCTTTTATTAAATCTTTTTGTAATATAATTTATGATGATATCAGTTCAAGATCTTTACATATTATATTTTTTAAAAAAAATTTTTAATTAAATTTCTTTTCCAGTTCTGGTGAACAGTGTCTGGACAAGTTAACACTATCTTGTTTAAAGAACAAATTAGAGTGTTTTGCTGTTATCGAAGAAATATTTTCATAAAAAACAGAAAAATAACTTAGAATATTAAATTGATACGAAAACTAATTAAAAAATATATATTAGTAATAGTGCAAAGTTTTTATGTCAAATATTGAACGGTGATAATCTTTTGTTACAATCTTTTCATTATTCTGAAAATCCTTAAGGCACTTTCTTACGAAAGCTAGTAAAATTATATTATATACTAAAGGCAAAAAAATAAGGTGGAGTCGGTTTCAAAACTTTTTTAAGTTTTACATCAAAACTTATCAAGGCTATTATAAACTATATTTTACTATTATAATACATTTTATACTTGAAGTGATTTTCTAAATTTTGTTATGTATGTGACATATTTAAATATAGTTTTTACATTTTTAAAATTTTTTAATTTTCCAAAAACACAAAAAGAATTGATTTTCATATTTATACTATATCACATGAGACATTATGCTTATTTTTCCTAAAGGTAAAAGTTGCAAAGCTCGTAGTTTTTCTTCAATTTTATAACAAAGGCATGGATTAGTTTGGAGATAAAATTAAGAAAATTCATCAAGGATGGATCAAAAATTTATTTAAAAAAATTATTTAAATATTTACATCAGTTACAATATTTATAATTAATTAATAATTTTTTTTTTTTTTTTTTTGTTCATTGTAAATAGCACGTTCTAAGACTTAAAAGATTAATTAATTTTCTTTCAAATAAATAAAAGGCGAATACGAGCATCACTGAAAGCGCAATTTTTACGATTTTTAGTTCTATAAAATATTGTGGAAAAACGTAGACGTATTGCAGCATACTCACTGGGCAATGCGCTATCTGCCATTTAGTAGTAAATATCCTTAGCCAAAAATGTTCAGAAAACAAAATTTGGACAATCGAAATACATTTGAAGCTTGCTATTTTTGATAATTTTTGAAGCTTGATAATTAATAAATAATAATCTACTCTTTTATTGAAGCTTGATAATTAAATCTAAGACTAATTTAATTTTTTTGTAACAAAACCTTGGATTTGAAACAAAAAGCTGGAAACTGTTTATTTGCAGCTTGGGGATAAAACATTAGATCATCTTTCTTATATTTCTTCTGAAAAATTAAAAGAATACATGGTTTTCAATTTTTTAAATTTGTAATGATGCGAGGATTACACGATTATAGTATTATTAAATGATTATTATATATTGCTAGGGTGCCACAGGTTTCTAGTTCAAATCCCGGGAGTGCATGATTGTATTGGTTCGGAATCCTCTTTAAACTGTAGAGCTTTGGGCATATGGCTGACAACCTACCCCATAAAAAGAAAAACATCTCAGTCTCGAAATCTGCCCATAGGCAGATGGCCTTGACTCACCATGGGACTGCTGCGGCAATGAAGAAGAATATATATAAGAAATGATAAATAGAAATCGGATTTTTATTTCATCTTCAAAATGATTAGAAGAGGGCCTGATAGCGGCGTGACTAGCGGTCTGGCGTTCAAACCATAAATTTCGGGTTCGAAGCAATGCGTAAC
>BPLR01019876.1:0-145204 GCA_021605095.1 Caerostris extrusa
TAAGATTAACGATATTCCAGTATCTAGTATTACAAACCAATAGATACTATTGTTAAAATCAACTATATAACAATAGTAAGATTAACTAGATTCTAATTTGGATATTACGATTAATTAGATTACAGTTTGGATATTAAGATTAACGATATCCAGTATCTAGTAATTTTATTAATAGATGCTATTGTTAAATCAGCTATATAACAATAGTAAGATTAACTAGATTCTAATTTGGATATTACGATTAATTAGATTACCAGTTTGGATATTAAGATTAACGATATTCCAGTATCTAGTATTTTATTAATAGATGCTATTGTTAAAATCAAATATAACAATAGTAAGATTAACTAGATTCTAATTTGGATATTACGATTAATTAGATTACAGTTTGGATATTTTGGAAGATTAACGATATTCCAGTATCTAGTATTTTATTAATAGATGCTATTGTTAAAATCAACTATATAACAATAGTAAGATTAACTAGATTCTAATTTGGATATTACGATTAATTAGATTACAGTTTGGATATTAAGATTAACGATATTCCAGTATCTAGTATTTTTATTAATAGATGCTATTGTTAAAATCAACTATATAACAATAGTAGATTAACTGAATTCTAATTTGGATATTATTAATTAGATTACAGTTTGGATATTAAGATTTATTCAGTATCAGTTTGCTATTGTTAAAATCAACTATATAACAATAGTAAAGATTAACTAATTTGGATATTCCAGTATTCGTATTCAGTATCTAGTATTTTATTAATAGATGCTTTATTGTTAAAATCAACTATATAACAATAGTAAGATTAACTAGATTCTAATTGGATATTACGATTAATTAGATTACAGTTTGGATATTAAGATTAACGATATTCCAGTATCTAGTATTTTATTAATAGATGCTATTGTTAAAATCAACTATATAACAATAGTAAGATTAACTAGATTCTAATTTGGATATTACGATTAATTAGATTACAGTTTGGATATTAAGATTAACGATATTCAGTATCTAGTATTTTATTAATAGATGCTATTGTTAAAATCAACTATATAACAATAGTAAGATTAACTAGATTCTAATTTGGATATTACGATTAATTAGATTACAGTTTGGATATTAAGATTAACGATATTCCAGTATCTAGTATTTTTATTAATAGATGCTATTGTTAAAATCAACTATATAACAATAGTAAGATTAACTAGATTCTAATTTGGATATTACGATTAATTAGATTACAGTTTGGATATTAAGATTAACGATATTCCAGTATCTAGTATTTTATTAATAGATGCTATTGTTAAAATCAACTATATAACAATAGTAAGATTAACTAGATTCTAATTTGGATATTACGATTAATTAGATTACAGTTTGGATATTAAGATTAACGATATTCCAGTATCTAGTATTTTATTAATAGATGCTATTGTTAAAATCAACTATATAACAATAGTAAGATTAACTAGATTCTAATTTGGATATTACGATTAATTAGATTACAGTTTGGATATTAAGATTAACGATATTCCAGTATCTAGTATTTTATTAATAGATGCTATTGTTAAAATCAACTATATAACAATAGTAAGATTAACTAGATTCTAATTTGGATATTACGATTAATTAGATTACAGTTTGGATATTAAGATTAACGATATTCCAGTATCTAGTATTTTTATTAATAGATGCTATTGTTAAAATCAACTATATAACAATAGTAAGATTAACTAGATTCTAATTTGGATATTACGATTAATTAGATTACAGTTTGGATATTAAGATTAACGATATTCCAGTATCTAGTATTTTATTAATAGATGCTATTGTTAAAATCAACTATATAACAATAGTAAGATTAACTAGATTCTAATTTGGATATTACGATTAATTAGATTACAGTTTGGATATTAAGATTAACGATATTCCAGTATCTAGTATTTTATTAATAGATGCTATTGTTAAAATCAGTATTTTATATAACAATAGTAAGATTAACTAGATTCTAATTTGGATATTACGATTAATTAGATTACAGTTTGGATATTAAGATTAACGATATTCCAGTATCTAGTATTTTTATTAATAGATGCTATTGTTAAAATCAACTATATAACAATAGTAAGATTAACTAGATTCTAATTTGGATATTACGATTAATTAGATTACAGTTTGGATATTAAGATTAACGATATTCCAGTATCTAGTATTTTATTAATAGATGCTATTGTTAAAATCAACTATATAACAATAGTAAGATTAACTAGATTCTAATTTGGATATTACGATTAATTAGATTACAGTTTGGATATTAAGATTAACGATATTCCAGTATCTAGTATTTTATTAATAGATGCTATTGTTAAAATCAACTATATAACAATAGTAAAGATTAACTAGATTCTAATTTGGATATTACGATTAATTAGATTACAGTTTGGATATTAAGATTAACGATATTCCAGTATCTAGTATTTTATTAATAGATGCTATTGTTAAAATCAACTATATAACAATAGTAAGATTAACTAGATTCTAATTTGGATATTACGATTAATTAGATTACAGTTTGGATATTAAGATTAACGATATTCCAGTATCTAGTATTTTATTAATAGATGCTATTGTTAAAATCAACTATATAACAATAGTAAGATTAACTAGATTCTAATTTGGATATTACGATTAATTAGATTACAGTTTGGATATTAAGATTAACGATATTCCAGTATCTAGTATTTTATTAATAGATGCTATTGTTAAAATCAACTATATAACAATAGTAAGATTAACTAGATTCTAATTTGGATATTACGATTAATTAGATTACAGTTTGGATATTAAGATTAACGATATTCCAGTATCTAGTATTTTATTAATAGATGCTATTGTTAAAATCAACTATATAACAATAGTAAGATTAACTAGATTCTAATTTGGATATTACGATTAATTAGATTACAGTTTGGATATTAAGATTAACGATATTCCAGTATCTAGTATTTTATTAATAGATGCTATTGTTAAAATCAACTATATATAACAATAGTAAGATTAACTAGATTCTAATTTGGATATTACGATTAATTAGATTACAGTTTGGATATTAAGATTAACGATATTCCAGTATCTAGTATTTTATTAATAGATGCTATTGTTAAAATCAACTATATAACAATAGTAAGATTAACTAGATTCTAATTTGGATATTACGATTAATTAGATTACAGTTTGGATATTAAGATTAACGATATTCCAGTATCTAGTATTTTATTAATAGATGCTATTGTTAAAATCAATTCTATATAACAATAGTAAGATTAACTAGATTCTAATTTGGATATTACGATTAATTAGATTACAGTTTGGATATTAAGATTAACGATATTCCAGTATCTAGTATTTTATTAATAGATGCTATTGTTAAAATCAACTATATAACAATAGTAAGATTAACTAGATTCTAATTTGGATATTACGATTAATTAGATTACAGTTTGGATATTAAGATTAACGATATTCCAGTATCTAGTATTTTATTAATAGATGCTATTGTTAAAATCAACTATATAACAATAGTAAGATTAACTAGATTCTAATTTGGATATTACGATTAATTAGATTACAGTTTGGATATTAAGATTAACGATATTCCAGTATCTAGTATTTTATTAATAGATGCTATTGTTAAAATCAACTATATAACAATAGTAAGATTAACTAGATTCTAATTTGGATATTACGATTAATTAGATTACAGTTTGGATATTAAGATTAACGATATTCCAGTATCTAGTATTTTATTAATAGATGCTATTGTTAAAATCAACTATATAACAATAGTAAAAGATTAACTAGATTCTAATTTGGATATTACGATTAATTAGATTACAGTTTGGATATTAAGATTAACGATATTAACTAGATTAGAGCTTTATTGTTAAAACTAATATTAACAATTAAGACCTAGATTCAATTTGGATATTAGGATTAATTACATTCAGTTTTGGATATTATAACTAACATAGAGTAATTACAAGAAATTGTTTTAAAAATCAACTGATCATAGTAAGATTAACTAGCACTAATGTATATTAGATAATGGATATTAAGATTCGATTCCATTGGATATTAAGATTAAATATTACCAGTAAAAACATATAAACTTTGTTAATAGATTCTATAAAATTAACTATATCAACCAAGTAAGATTAACTAGCTAACGGCAGTTTGCTGATTAACGATATTCCATTACGGAGCTTAAAATTAAAACTACTAGAAATCATCATCTCATAAATATTAATCCAGAGTCTATTCATTTTATATAATAGATGCTATTGTTAAAACAACTATTAATAATTGCAAATAAAATTTGCTGTATCACATTTGTATTCAGTTTTTATTAAGATTAACGATATTCCAGATCTATTTTTTTACTAATTCTATTGTTAAAATCAACTAGTATAACAATAGTAAGATTAACTAGCTAATTTGGGGAACTGAAAACTAAATTCAAATAATAGCCGGACATGAGTATTGTTTGAATCACAAAAGAAAAAATTCTTTTATCCAAATTACGTTAAAGTATTGTCAAGAAAGAATTAAAAACATCACAAAATTAATTCTAATGCTATTAATAAAATAACTATTAATAATTGCAAATAAAAATCCAGAATGGATTTTTACATGAAAATCTTTAACATGAAAAAGCCAGTATCGGATCGCCTTTATTAATCACAAAAGATGCTATTTTAAAAAACGGAATGCAAATTAAAATGTAACATTATCTTACACAAGACAAGAACAAAAGATCTCCATTAATTAGATTACAGTTTGAGACAATATTAAGATCTTAACGAACATAACTGCTCAGTAATTCATTCCATAAAAATTGAACGCCAATTAGGTGGTACCGAAAGCTTTAGTCACTCGGCCATCAAGCTCCATTCTAATTAGTGATATTAACAAAATCCCAGTTTGGATAATACAATTAACTAGATTCCTGTTTTTGGTTATTAAGATTAACTAGATTCTGCTTTTGGTTATCCAAATGAACTAGATAACTGTTTTTGGTTATTAAGATGAACTAGATTCCTGTTTTTGGTTATTAAGATGAACTAGATTCCTGTTTTTGGTTATTAAGATGAACGATTCCAGTATCTGTTTTTTAATAGATGTTATTTAAAAATGAACTAGATAACAATTGTTTGGTTATTAAGATGAACTAGATTCCTGTTTTTGGTTATTAAGATGAACTAGATTTTATTTTTGGTTATTAAGATGAACTAGATTCCTGTTTTTGGTTAAAGATGAACTAGATTCCTGTTTTTGGTTATTAAGATGAACTAGATTCCTGTTTTGCATTTTATTAATAGAGCTATGAACTAGATTCCTGTTTTTTTGGTTATTAAGATGAACTAGATTCCTGTTTTTGGATATTAAGATGAACTAGATTCCTGTTTTTGGTTATTAAGATGAACTAGATTCCAATGTTTTTGGTTATTAAGATGAACTAGATTCCTGTTTTTTGGTTATTAAGATTATATTACGATTCCAATATCTGTTTGGATATTACGATTAAGTAGATTGCAGAATCTATTGGATATTAAGATTAACTAGATTTCAGTATCTGTTGGATGTTAATCTTATCACGATTATCACTAGTCGTGAATATGAGACAGGATTGGATATTACTACTAACTATATTCTAGTTCTATTACATATTCCCACTACTTCAGAGATAACAACATATAAACTTTGAATAATACTATCTTAAATATTATTAATCCAAAATCGTATTTTTTATATAATACATAAATACAATAACTATTTATTTATGCAAACAACAATGGCATGATCCCATTTGTATGTTTTGTATAAAAAAAAGTAGGCTATTTAAGTTTTTGCTTTCAAGTAAATCTAGTGAACAACATAAAAAAAGCTTTTAAGGAACTCAAAACTAAATTCAAACATAATAGCCGGACACTCTTATTTGAATCACAAAAAGAAAAATCTCTTTTATCCAAATTGGCGTAAACAAGCATTGTGAAGAAAACACAAAATCCTCTAAAAAAACAAATGGCATGTCTTCTCCAAGCCAGAACGGATCGCCAAAGAACAAAACGGAAGTGCAAAATAATGCTACATTGTCTTACACAAGACAAGAGAAGACCTCAAAGAAACACAGCTCTTGGCGAACATAACTGCTCAGAAATTCATTCCATAAAAACTGAACGCCTAATTAGGCAAATACGATGGCATCACGCGGCATTTAATACAATAACCTTTCCTTCCCCCTTGTTGCTGGGCTCCAACATGTGAAGGCCCAAACCATTTCATCCTCTTCACTTCACTTCGGAATTAATCGCACTGCCAGAATCGCCTATCTCCCAACCTATTTGGATAGTCTCCAGTAATGACCAGACATTACTCTTCTTTACAGCATTCGAACATTCTTCTTGAGTTCGCAAGAGAAGAAAGAACTGGGAAATAAGAAAAAGAAAAATAACTTCTTTCGCTCGCTTTGTAAGACATGATTCTGTTAGAACGTACCAACAAGATTTAGAAGAATAATGGTCCCTCCATGGATGTATTGAAGTGCGAAGGAATTAAGATAAACTTCTGGAGGTTAAAAGAGATTGGAATGGATTACGTCCTTATTAGATATTTAGAAGAAAGAAAAAAAGACCAGTCAGAATCACTTGTATCCAAACTAACTTTTATTTTAGTCCATTCTTTATATCAAACAACATTTCTGTATCGCACCAAACTATTTTAGTAACAGTTTATATATTTAATAAAATTCGATTAAATGTTATTTTCGGATTCAGGACATTTTGATGTGGACTAGTACTACAGATATACATAGCAATATATCCATCTATCCACCATAATTATTATTTTGCAACTTATATAGGGTTTTTCCTACTTCTGTTCGTTACAATATTTTCTAAGAACCCATTCGTTCTTGATTTAATTTCTTATTCGTATTTATTGTGCATTTCTTATTTCGTTTTTTCTTTACTCAAGACGACTTTGAAAACTCTGAAATTTACTAAAAATAAAAGATTTTTCTTTCCCCAATTCATAAACATATATATATATATATATTAGATTTAGCATTATTGAGGTGCAGTACAAGCTATATTGCAATCACATTGCCGTCATCGCAATTCAGCAGGAACACTAAGGGAATGACATCTGTGGGGATCTTACCATCTTCCCCTTTTCCACGAGCACCTTGAAGAACTTTCCATTCTATGGATTTATAATGGTTAACAGACACGGAAGTTTTCGGTTAGACCTTCTTCCTTCCTTTCGGTTAGACCTTCTTAGAATTTTCCTGGAGCTGCTTTATTTAGAAAAGCAAGGTCAGAGGAACTTAGTCGATAATGTCTTAATGGTTAAAATCTAGGATACTGTACCCTTGAGGAAGTCTCCAACCTTGCAACCCTGAATATTTCGCCAATTTCTTTAGGCATTTTTTAGATATAATTTTTTGGCATAATAGCGCTAAATTTCGGCGTAAAAGCGGTAACATTTGGCGCAAAAAGTATTCCAAGAGATAAAAAATTTAGTGATAAAAATTTGGCGATAAAGCATTAACTTTTGGCATAAAAGCACCTCAAAAAAAAAGATTAACTTAGTGAAAAAATTTGCCTATAAAGCGATAAATATTGGCGATAAAGCATTTTTTGGTATAAAAGAAGTTATATAACAAAATTTGCCTAGTGAAAACTGGATATAAAGCGATAACTGTTGGCGATAAAGCATTAAATTTTGCACTTCGAGGATTAAAATTTTGGCAGGATAGTGATAATATTTGGCGTTAAAGCGATAAACTTTGGCTTCAAAGCCTTTTCAGGAATAAACTTTGACGTAATAGCTATTTGGCTGCTAATGTTGGCTTAAAAGCACTGTTTGGCTATAAATTTTGATGAAATATCATTTACAATGACACCGAACTTCGGCAGCCATTTTGTCTGTTTACTTGGCGATTTGGCAAGCCAGTAAAGGATTTTGGCGTAATAACTTTTACCGCGCAAACTACCTGGCCCATTCATTTTCTATGTATTTACCGACTTGGCGACTTGGCGATGTGTTTGGCACAGAGGGTACAGGATTCTAGATTTTAATCGTATATTGTTTTTGACCGTGATTTGTTGTTGTGTATGCCGGAGAGGCACACTATAAAAGCAGATGACTGCATGCCGCACACAGAATTTCCTTTCGTTGTGTTCCAGAAGGAAGGAATGCTACAACCTTACTATCCAACTTTGGGTGTGTTCATTGAGTGATTAATTTAGAATCAAATTCAAGTTCATTTTGGAATAATTCTTATCATAATTGCCCTTGTAAACCAAAATAATTCGCTAAAATATATGCATACACAAATTAATGTAAAACTAATTAATTAGTTCTGTAAAATGTTATAATTTATTGAATAGAATGCATGAATTTCTTTGAAAAAATGAGAATAATGTAGTTATTAATAATATTTAGATTAAAATGGCCAATTCCTTTTAGGATATAAAACATAAATACAATTTTATTTTAAAATTAATTTTTAATTTAATGGAGACTAACATCAAGTTTCCTACTTTCATTTTCTAACAAACCTGTGAAAATAAATCATAAATAACGTTCCAGCCTCATATTTCTTCGTGATTGTATTATTTAAAACACACGCTTATGTTGATGGATGAAAACTTTAAAACATAAACACCAGACTGATGATGCATCAACCTGCATAAAGAAACAACTCATTCATAATTCACTTTGCACGCGCACCTACGTACTATGATAGTTAATTTCATATTAAATGACGGGACATTTTGACGGAAGAAAAAAGGAGTTGGCATAAATGCAAAAGCATTTATGCATTAATAACATTCTACTATCATGAATTGTATTCTTTATGTTAATAGCTTCTGTACTGTGACAACAAGAAAATTATTATTTCGAAATCTTTTTTTTTGTTATTATTAAAAGCAAAACTGTTTATCAGATCAAGCATTGTTCTAAGAAAAATATGTGTTTAAATTCTAGAATGTTGTTTTGTTTCTGAGTTTCTGTCATTGTTGCTGTTTTTGTTATTGTTAAACTTTGGTAGGTTTTGAATCCCACTGACGTTTATCGTGAAGAGTTCACTGATGAACCTCAAAGAAAACACTCTACGCATTGTAACAGTGTTTTCTCTTCGTATTGTAAGAAACATATTTCTGTATTGTAATAAAAAAACTTATTATTTTGAAGTAATTTTTAATATTATTAAAAGTCAAAATTTTTATAAGTATTGTTGTGTATTATTTATTAAGTAAGTTAAGTATTGTTAAGTATTATTTATTAAGTAAGTTAAGCATTGTTAAGTTTTATTTATTAAGTAAGTTAAGTATTGTTAAGTATTATTGTTGATAAGAATTATTTCAAGTATTCTATGAAAAACGTGTGTTTGAATTCTAGAATATTGTTTTTGTTCCTGACTATTTTTGTCATAGTAGTTGTTGTTTTTGGTTAAAAACTAAAATCTTAAAAACTTTGGTAACTAACTTTAACTAAATTAAACTGTGGTAAGCTTTTGCATCCCACTGATGCTTGTCATGACGAGATCACTGATGAATCTCACTCTTCGGGGAATATGAACCCTCTTTGGGGGAATATTAAGGATATCCGGAAAACATTTGCGTGTCGTATGGGAATAAAACCTGGAAAACTCCTACAGGTTCAGCCAGACTACAGATAACTGACATCTACATTTGCTGTCACAATCATCTTAATCTCCTTGTATCTGAAATCAACGACTATGAAGGATATCAACATAGGAGTCAAATTTAAGCCCTTTGCCCGCAGGCAGACGGATGTAACAAGACGGATGTCGTGTCGATAGGAGTGTCAATATCCATTTAAATATACACATAAAATGTGACACCACAACCCATGAATAATATAATAATTACATGCAATTTTACTTTAATATAAAAACAATATTTATAAATGCATATCGACTCGACACAGGCATTGGTTCGGTTTTTATAAAAACATTTAACCACTATTCAAAATAAACAATGCATTGTAATATAACTAAATTTAATCACAATCTTTTTTGTAATAATACAACGCAAATCTGTGGAACATAAAATATATAATTTTCAAATATTTTGTAAAATATATGTCATAATTATATTGTTTTAAAATAAAATTATAATACATAATTCTTCATATATGTGAATATATATATTTCTAAAAAGTCTTTCTTTATAAACAGTATAATTTCATAATATTTATTCTAATATTATTAAATTATATAGATTCAAAAATTTTTGAAAAGATTAAAACACTCCTTTATTTTAAAAGTTAATATTGTATTATCAATAGAAATGATTATTCGAATGAGTCTAAAATTAAATATTTATCCATATAAACTATTTTTTTTTTTTTTAATTTAAGTATACAAAAATGTATTTTCTCTGTTAATTGTGAATGTTTCTTTTTCTTTCAGCTATTATAATTTATACACGGATTTATCTATATTTATTTTTTAAAGTTTCATCATATCAAATGGTCTCAAATTACATAATAATTATTCATCAGATGAATGCTTACAATATTTTTCATAAAACGATGTGTTTATTTAAGTACTTTTTTATAAAGAATGATCCATTGTTGTAAATTTCATTTATTTGGTTTTTGGATCCCTTCCAAACTTAATTATTAAACTGTTATCATTACTAATTTTTTTAAAATGAGTAACATTTACTAGTAAATTACTTTTTTTACTTTACATGGATTTTGTTTTCCTAAATGTCAAGAGAAAAAAATGTCATGTTCTTCGATGCATTAAGTCAACAATTTATCCGTCTTGTATGTTCAGCAAAGAAATCTATTTCCATAATGAACATAAATTCCAATCTCTTAAAATTTAAATAAAAAAAAATATTAATAATTATTTTGATGCAATTGCTGAATTAAAATTATTTTGAAAAGATAAAATTAAAAATAATGCTAAAAGTAATTAAAATTTGTTTATGCTTGAATATGCTACTGGATTATTTTGGAAATAATCTAACCAGAAATTAAATAGAATAGTATGAAGATCCATTAAAAAAAAATTTTCAGTACTCTTCCCTTGCTACCTTGGCATTTGAGTCATAAATTAGCTAATCTGTGAACAGTTGTATAGATCGAGCAACCTGCATTGCATCAATGCATTACCTGTATGCATGGAAAGGTTTCGTGCTTAAGACATTAGACTTCTGAACTTAAATTTCGATTCCTCACTGTAAATCTTTCCTAGAACCTAGTGTCCTCTTTTCAGTTTAGTTTATTTCAAGAGAGTGTTTTGTAGAAAAATCAAAGTTTTAAATGTCAACAGCTAGCTATGCTTCCAGATGGTCACCCTCCCAAGTATTGACGGTGACTGATTAGTACTGACTGCAAAGCAATTAGTCACGAACTGTCATTGTAAATAATTCATAAGATATTATCATCATATTTTTTTGCATGTCTGCTGCTTTTATCTTTGTAACTGTCCGTTTATAATTGACTCATGCCGGCTGTTATACAAGCTCTCATTCTGATTTCAAATCTACATATTCTTCACTTACACCTTCAATAATTTTTTTTTTTACATTTTAACTCTTCCTATGTGGAGATAAAAACCATATTGTACAGGTACTCCTTATTTTCGTGCCCCAATCCTTTAGTTCTAGAACTAAAATCGGTATTTTAAGCTGAAACCTAGCATAGCATTTGAAAGATTCCCAGAGGCATTTCGTTGGTGGTGGACATTATAAAACGGTAGACCAAAAAAATCACTACGTTAGATTCGAATAGATGTTAAATAGTGTTAATTCACTTGATTCTATCGCTGGAATTGTTCAATATAACTGCAGGGACGTTTCAATCTGCAGTTTTTTTTATATCATTCCCGACGTAAATACTGGAACTACCTTGACTGATGTGCCAAGTTTCAACTAGGAACAACATTGAATAACCAAAGTTACATTATCACTCAAAACATTAATAATAAAAACAAACAAACAAATAGATGCTTAACCTCTGTTCCCATCATATTTTAAAAACATAATTTCCTTTAAGGATAGGTAGCAAGGCTTTTTCCGGAAAATTTTCAGAAGATAATTGCTATTTTAAAGATAACTCTCACCAGCACTTCACCTATCAATATATACTTTAAAGCACTACGAAAACCTCTATAAAGAAACATTATCATAAATTAACTATAACATATAGCAGTACAGGAAATTCTCATTCCACTTTAACTGAGTACAACTTCCCATCAGCGCGACAAATTATGTAACGATAAACAACCACGTAAGATACTTTCAGTAGATAATTGTTCTATGTCTGCCATTGTACACAAGAAACTTTAGAAAATTCCATTGGCACTTCGACTAATCATGACCTTCCATCACCACAATATTACTAAGTAGCAATCTGATAAATTATAAAGCGAGACACTATCAGAATGTAATTGCTCCTAATTTACCTATTGTTTACGAAGAACCGAAGAAACGCTCATCATCATGATAAATTATAAAGCAAGATACTATCTGATGATAACTTTTTTACATGTGCCTATTACTTACAAAAAAACCATGGAAAACTCCCATCGGTACTTCGAATCAGCAAGACTTCTGATTATCACGATATTATAACATAGCAATAAGATAAACTGTAAACTGGTATACTACCAACATTAGAAATTGTAAAGAAGAAACTTTAGAAAGCTTCCTTCAGCATTTTGATACAGCGAGACTACCCATCACCACAATAAGTAGCAATATGATAAATTAGAAAAAGCGAAACTCTGTCAGAATATATTTGCTCCTATTTTAACTATTGCTGACGAAGAACCCAAGAAACGATCATCATCAAGATAAATTATAAAGCAAGATACTATCCGATAATGACTTCTTTTACATTTTCCTATTACTTAAGAGATTACTCCCATTGGGACTTTGAAGCAACAAGGCATGTCATCACAATATTATAACATAGCAATAAGATAAATTATAAACCGTTATACTAAAAGATAATTTCTTCTCAATTATCTGATGATGGCTTCTTTACATCTTCCTATTGCTTACGAGATTGCTCCCATTGATACTTCAAATCAAGAAGATTTCTGATCATCACAATATTATTACATGGCAATAAGATAAACTATAAACTGTTATACTATCAAATATTTTCTCCTCAATTACCTATTGCTTACGTGAAACTCAAGAAAACTTACAGCAGAAGTAGTTATAAAGCGTTATACTGTCTTATAATGATTTCTCCACATTTGCCTATCACTCAAGAAAACTCCTGGAAAGCTCCCATCAGTACTTCAATCACTAGATCCCAATTCCTTCAAAATCTATTGAACTTTCAAGAGTCTCTGCAATGCACGCCATCACTGGTAATCGAATTCATCTCTTTTCACATGTGGTTGGCCTCAGCTGCAAATAACCTTTTTCAAGTATATAAAATTACATTATATTTTTATTCACGTTCAATAAAATTCGTTCAGGGATTAGAATTAAAAAATATTCATCTTCCTGAATTTGAATTTTAACAATTCGTTTTCTGGGAGTTTTGTCATCAGAAACTTCGAAATTGAACTTTTACATTTTATGCTTCATTTACTTAACTATACCTGTTCATAAATATATAAATAAACAAGCATCTATGTAAGTGTAGTTTGAATTCACGTATGCTTTTGCACGCATATTTGAAGTGATTACATTCAAAAGTCATTTGTATTCATTTCAAAAATTCATGGACCACATTTAGTTAGTAAAAAGGGAAATAAAAATCCATATAAAATCAAGTTCTTTCAATTTAATAATAGAAATGTTTGGAAATAAATAAAATAAAATAAAAATCTTCAATTTTAACGTTATTCACACAGAAAAAAAATCTAAAAAGTTGTTTGTTACAATTTCATTTTATTATTTTTTTTCATGTCTTCAGATAATGTTTTTTTTTTCTTTTTCTGATTTCGTCTGAGGGTTTTCTTTTGATGTATAGTTAAGCCTTTTTATCATATAATTTATTGTGTTTTCGTGCTCAACAGATCGTAATAAAACTATTGCGTTTTGAAAATAATAATTTAAAAATAAAATGTCCAGCTTTATTTTGAATAAGATTTAATATTAGAACAATAAAAATTATAAATGCTTGTTTAAATTCTTAAAATTTAAATTTAAATATTCAAAAGGAGTATTTAGTACCATTTAATATCTCATTTTATTGTTTCAATATTAATAATAATTTTTTAATTAGTGTTTCCGATCTTCCTCCTACATACTGGCAAGAGCGTCCCCTGTGCGTTCAGGAGAAATGGTCAGCAGGCCTTGAGACTCTCACCCGAGAGGAAATACAAAATAATTTGAACTCCTGCTGAAAAACGTTAAGTTTATATTCTTTCATCCCGAGAATAGCAATATAAACTATAAAATCATCCCATATGAACGAATATAAATATGATAAAGGAAAGAATAAAGAAAGGAACGAATGAATAAATGAACGAATAAAATGAAAATAAAACGAATATATGATTTGAATAAAATGAAATAAATGAACGAATAAAATGAACTTAACGAACAAAATGAAATGAATGAACTAATAAATGTATATGATAAATGAGCAAAATATTTTTTGTATTAAGATATCACACTGAATTTTTAGAAAATACTAATTGCAAATTAAAAAATAGAGGACTTCAGGATAGACTTAATCGATAGAGGTGCAGTGAATAAATTTAAAAATCTCAAGAGCTCTTTAAAAAAAAAAAAAAATAACAGCTAAACAAATACAAAAAAATTCAAATCTGGGATGAATAACTTATAAATACAAATTATAACAAATGTGAAATTTCAGGTTTTCAGTGTGGGAACTTTTTTTTTTTTTTTTTCTTATTTTCCTAGTTATGTCCTCTAAAATTATTTTAAAGCAAGAGTGACAAAAAAAAAAATTGAATTTTTTTTTTTCCATTTTGTTACTTTCTTTTAACTAGATTTACTTTTTATTTTCAATCCACATAGAAAAAGGTCGTCAGTAATACTTCGCATAAAAAGCATTATTATTCTGAAAAAGCAAGAAATGGCAAATAAAACCTTATATTACTGCCTCAGAATTTTATTGCCACTTTTCGCTCAGCAATTGATTCAAGTTGAGTGCCGGTGGGAGTTTAAATAAATCTTTTTATATATATATATATTTTTAAAAACATTTGCAGAACTGTATATCTCCTATATGAACCGTCCTTGCATAAATGCCATTTCTAGAATTATTGTCTATTTAGCATAAGAAAAGAATTTATAGGGATTTCTCATCAACATTTGCTTCTCGAAGAAATTTTATTCCTTTTTTAATGCGTTTTGGTGGATCTTTTTACCCAAAAAAGAAAGCCTGAATTACTGCTTTTTCGTAGCATGCATGCAAGTTCTTTCCGGCATTAGAAGGTTTTAAGAAAGGGTTACAATGGGTTTTTGAATTGCTTTCTCTCTGTAAAACATTTGTATTTGTAATCAAATGATATTTGCTTCCGTGAAAGATTTTTGTTAAAATAATGAGAAAGAGATGTTGTATCTTTTTCACGACTAAATCCTTTTTGGAGTAAACCATTTGCAATGTAATTTATTTATTATTGCTGTGCCAAAAATGTGATGGTGTTTGGGTTAAATAAATTCAAGCAAAGGCACAAACTGTAATTCAAAAATATTTTTTTTTAACTACAACGAATTTAAGTAACCCTAAATTTTTATTTAATTCCCTCATATATGATACGGCGTTTCCTAGCAACGGAAAACAAAACTTTTTAGTTTTTAAAAAGCTATTAAGGAAAAAATATTTCTAAAGAATTTAAGGTTTAAGACTTTAAATATCTCGCCTTTCATAATATAAATCGGTTTTTTAAAAAGCAATCATTCTTAACCAAAAAATTTCCAATACTTTTTCAAACTTTCAATTTATTAGCATTGGTTTTTAGAAATATTATAGCGTTATTTTAGAAAATAAATTAAAACTAATACTTTAAATTGTATACCTTATTTCTTACAATAGTTTAACTGATGGCGCCAGGTAATGTATAAGGCTGGCGCCATCTGGTGACTTAAAAATCTGACTGCAATAAGGAGAATAAGGTTTTAATTTGAGTAAAATCTAATGAATAAAAGTAATTAATAATTTTTAGCAAAGAATTATTTAAATAAATAATAATTAAGAGAAAAATCTGAAATTCTAAGTATTATAATTTTAATCACATTATAGTAATGCACCAAATTCTGTAAAAGTAAAAATAAATTAAAAATTTAATTTAATAAATAAACATGAGTAAAATAAAAATGAAATTGTGAATTCAATCCATAGAGGCACAGTGAATAAATTTAAAAAATGCAAATGTTCTTATTTAAAAATAAGCTCTACAAAAAATATAAAAGAAATGCAAATATGGGGTGAATAACTTATAAATACAAATTATAACGAACGTGAAATAACTTCTTTTATTATTATTTTCTTAGTTATGCCCCATAAAAATTATTTTAAAACGAAAGTGAAGGGGAAAAAAAAATTGAATTTTTTTTTTTCTTTTAACTAGATTTACTTTTTACTTCAATCTAGAGAGAAAAAGTTTGTCAGTCATATTTCGCATAAGAAACATTAGCATTCTGGAATGCAAGAAATGGCAAATAAAACCTTATATTACTGCCTCAGTATTTTATTGCCACTTTTCGCTCAGCAATTGATTCAAGTTGAGTGCCAGCGGAAGTTTAAATAAATGTTTTTATATTTTTTTTTTTAAAAAGACATTTGCAAAACTGTATAGTTCCTATGTGAACCGTCCTTAATAAATGCCATTTCCAGCATTATTGTCTATTTAGCATAAGAAAAGAATTTATAGGGATTTCTCATCAACATTTGCTTCTCGAAAAAAATTTTATTCCTTTTTAATGCGTTTTGGTGGATCTTTTTACAAAAAAAAAAAAAGAAACCTCGAATTACTGCTTTTTTCGAAACATGCATGCAAGTTCTTTCCTGAATTAGATGGTTTTAAGAAAAAGTTACAATGGATTTTTGGAATTGATTTATGTTTGTAGGACATTTGTATTTGCAATGAAATGATATTTGCTTCCGTGAAAGAGTTTTGTTAAAATAATGCGAAAGAGACGCTGTATCTTTTTCACGGCTAAATATTTTTTGGAGTAAACCATTTGAGATGTAAATTATTTATTAGTGCAGTGCTAAAAATGTGATGGTGTTTGGGTTAAATAAACTTAACCAAACTGCAATTCAAAAATATATTTTTTAACCATAACGAATTGAGTAACGTAAATTTTTATTTAATGCTCTCAGGTACGACACAGCGTTGCCTAGTAACCGAAAAATAAAACTTCTTTTATAGTTTTTAAAAAGCTATTACAGGAAATATCTCTTCAGAATTTAAGTATTCAGATTTTAAATATCTCGTCTTTCATAATATAAATCGGTTTTAAAAAAAAGTAATCATTCTTAACCAAAAATTTCCGATACTTTTTTCCAACTTTTAATTTATTAGCATTTGTTTTTATGAATATCATAGAGTTATTGTAGAAAATAAATTAAAAACAAATGCTTTAAATTTATATCTTAACTCTTGCAATAACTTAACTGATGGCGCCAGTTAATGTATGACGCTGGCGCCATCTACTACTTTAAAAAATCTGATGATAATAAAAAATAGGTTTTAATTTAAATAAAATATAATGCTTTAAAGTTATTACTGATTTTAGAAACGCATTTTTTAAATAAAATAATAATGAAGAGAAAAAACTGAAATTCTAAGCGTTATAATTTTAATCTCATCAAATTAATGCCCCATATTCTCTAAAAAAAAAAAGTTAAAATTAATTAAAAAATAAATTAAATAAATAAAAATGTGTAAAATAAAAATGAAATCGTGAATTCAATCGATAGAGGCACAGTAAATAAATTTAAAAATGCAAATGCTCTTTTTTTAAATAAGCACTAAAAAAATATAAAAGAAATGTAAATATGAGATGAATAACTTATAAATACAAATTATAACAAACGTGAAATAACTTTTTTATTATTATTTTCTTAGTCATATCCCATAAAATTATTTTAAAGCAAAAGTGAGGGGAAAAAAAATACAATTTTTTTTTTCGTTAGTCTCTTTTCAACTAGATTTACTTTTATTTTCAATCCGGAGAGAAAAAAGTTTGTCAATAATACTTCGCGTAAGAAACATTATTATTCTGGAAAAGCAAGAAATTGCAAATAAAACCTTATATTACTACCTCAGAATTTTATTGCCTCTTTTCGCTCAGCAATTGATTCAAGTTGAGTGCCAGTGGGAGTTTAAATAAATATAAAAAAGACATTTGCAGGACTGTATATTTCCTATATGAAAAGCGTCCTTTGCATAAATGCCATTTCCAGCATTGTTGTCTATTTAACATAAGAAAAGAATTTATAGGGATTTCTCATCAACATTTGCTTCTTGAAGAAATTTTATTACTTTTTAATGCGTTTTGGTGTATCTTTTTTACCAAAAAAAAAAAAAAAAAAAGAAACCCTGAATTACTGCTTTCTCGAAGCATGCAAGCAAGTTCTTTCCTGCATTAGAAGGTTTTAAGAAAGGGTTACAATGGATTTTTGGAATTGCTTTCTTTCTGTAGGACATTTGTATATGTAATAAAATGATATTTGCTTCCGTGAAAGAGTTTTGTTAAAATAATGAGAATGAGATGTTGTATCTTTTCACGACTAAATCCTTTTTGGATGTAAATGTAAATTATGTATTATTGCAGTGCTAAAATTGTGATGGTGTTTGGGTTAAATAAACTTAACCAAAGGAACAAACTGTAATTCAAAAAAAGTTTTTTAACTATAACGAATTGAAGTAATCAAAATTTTATTTAATACTCTCAGATGTGACACGGCGTTGCCTAGTAACAGGAAACATAACTTTTATTAGTTTTTAAAAAGCTATTACAGGAAATATCTCTGCAGAATTTAAGCATTCAGATTTTAAATATCTCGCCTTTCATAATATAAATCGGCTAAAAAAGCAATCATTCTTAATCAAAAGTTTTCAATATTTTTTCCAATTTTTAATTTATTAGCATTTGTTTTTAGAAATATCACAGCGTTATTTTAGAAAATAAATTAATAACTAATGTGGTAAATTTTATACCTTATTTCTTACAATAATCTAACTGATGGCGCTAGTTAATTTATAAGACTAGCGCCTTCTAGTGGCGTAAAAATCTGATCACAATAAAAAATAAGGTTTCAACTTGAATAAAATGGATTGATTGAAAATTATTAATAATTTTAGCAATGCATTTTTTAATAAAATAATAATTATGTGAAAAGCTGAAATTCTACGAGTTATAATTTTAATCTCATTAAGTTAATGCGCCATATTGTGTAAAAAAGTAAAAATAAATTAAAAATTAAATTAAATAAATAAAAATGAGTAAAATAAAATGAAATTGTGAATTCAATCGATAGAGGCACAGTAAATAAATTTTAAAAAATGCAAATGTTCTTTTTTTTTTAAATAAGCACTAAAAATGCAAATTTGGGATGAATAACTTATAAATACAAATTATAAAAAACGTGAAATAACTTTTATTATTATTATTTTCTTAGTTATGCCTCATAAAATCTTTTTGAGGCAAACTAGAAAAAAAAAGTTAAGAAAAAAATAAATTGAAATTTTTTTTTCCAGTTTGTTCCATATAATAGTAATATTTCTAAATTTCATTGTGGGAACTTTTCATTATTTTTTTTTAGTTATGTCCCCTAAAATTATTTTGAAGCAAAAGTGAGGGAAAAATTTGAATTTTTTTTTTTTTTTTTTTTTTCATTTTCTTATTTTCTTTTAACTAGATTTACTTTTTACTTTCAATCCAGGGAGAAAAAGTTTGTCAGTAATACTTCGCATCAGAAACATTATTATTCTGGAAAAGCAAGAAATGGCAAATAAAACCTTATATTACTGCCTCAGAATTTTATTGCCACTTTTCGCTCCGCAATTGATTAAAGTTGAGTGCCAATGGGAGTTTAAATAAATCTTTTTATATTTCTTTTTTAAAAAGACATTTGCAGAACTGTATATTTCCTATATGAACCGTCCTTGCATAAATGCCATTTCCAGCATTATTGTCTATTTAACAAAAAAAAAAAGAATTTATAGGGATTTCTGATCAACATTTGCTTCTTGAAGTAATTTTATTCCTTTTTAATGCGTTTTGGTGGATCTTTTTTACCAAAAAAAAAAAGAAACCCTGAATTACTGCTTTTTCCGTAGCATGCATGCAAGCTCTTTCCGGCATTAGAAGGTTTTAAGAAAGGGTTACAATGGGTTTTTGAATTGCTTCTCTCTGTAAGACATTTGTATTTGTAATGAAGTGATATCTGCTTCCGTGAAAGAGTTTTGTTAAAATAATGAGAAAGGGATGTTGTATCTTTTTTCACGACTAAATCCCTTTTCCGAGTAAACCATTTGCAATTTAAATTACTTATTATTGCTGTTCGAAAATGTGATAGTGTTTGGGTTAAATAAACTTAACCAAAGGAACAAACTGTAATTCAAATATATTTTTTTAACTATAAAGAATTGAATCTTTAATTCTCTCTGCCTAGTAACTGAAAACAAAACTTTTTTTTTTTAGTCTTTAAAAAGGCTATTAGAGGAAATATCTCTGCAGAATTTAAGTGTTCAGATTTTAAATATCTTGCCTTTCATAATATAAATCGGACGAAGAAAAGCAATCTTTCTTAACCAAAAATTTCCAGTACACTTTTCAACTTTTAATTTATTAGCATTTATTTTTAGGAATATCAAAGGTATATTTTTAGAAAATAAATTAAAAATTAATTTTATATCTAAATTTAATATCTTATTTCTTACAACTTAACTGATGGCGCCAGTTAATTTATAAGGCTGGCGCCATCTAGTGGCTTAATAATCTGACAATAAAAAATGAGGTTTTAATTTAAATACAATGTAATGAGTAAAAATTATCAATATTTTTAGCAATGCATTTTTTAAATAAAAATAATAATTAAGAGAAAAAGATGAAATTCTAAGTGTTATGATGTTTATCTCATTAAATTAATGCATCTTATTCTGTAAAAAAAAAAAATTTTTATATTAAAAATTAAATTCAATAAATAAAAATGAGTAAAATAAAAATGAAATTGAGAATTCGATCATTAGAGAGACAGTAAATAAATTTTAAAAATGCAAATGCTCTTTTTTTAAAACAAGCACTAAAAAAAAATATAAAAGAAATGCAAATATGGGATGAATAACTTATAAATACGAATTATAATAAACGCGAAATAACTTTTTATAGCATTATTATTATTATTATGCACATTATTATTTTTTTTGGTTATACGCCATAAAATTATTTTAAAGCAAAAGTGGAAAAAGAATTGAATTATTATTTTTTTTTTTTACATTTCATTACTTTATTTTCTTTTAACTAGATTTGCTTTTTATTTTCAATCCAGAGAGAAAAAGTTTGTCAGTAATACTTCGCATAAGAAATATTATTATTCTGGAAAAGCAAGAAATGGCAAAAAAACCTTATATTACTGCCCCAGGATTTTAGTCACTTTTCGCTCAGCAATTGATTCGAGTTGAGTGCCAGTGGGAGTTTAAATAAATCTTTTTATATTTTAAAAAAGACATTTGCAGAACTGTATATCTCCTATATGAACCGTCCTTGCATAAATGCCATTTCCAGCATTATTGTCTGTTTAACATAAGAAAAGAATTTATAGGGATTTCTCATCAACATTTGCTTCTCGAAGAAATTTTATTCCTGTTTAATGCGTTTTGTGGATCATTTTACCAAAAAAAAAAAAAAAAAGAAACCCTAAATTACTGCTTTTTCGAAACATGCAAGCAAGTTCTTTCCTGCATTAGAAGTTTTTAAGAAAGGGTTACAATGGATTTTTGGAATTGCTTTCTTTCTGTAGGGCATTTGTATTTGTAATGAAATGATATTTGCTTCCGTGAAAGAGTTTTGCTAAAATAATGAGAAAGAGATGTTGTATCTTTTTCACGACTAAATCCTTTTTGGAGTAAATCCATTTGCTATGTAAATTATTTATTATTGCGATGCCAAAAATGTGATGGTGTTTGGGTTAAATAAATTTAACCAATGGAACAAACTGTAATTCAAAATATTTTTTTCCGTAACGAATTAATGTAACTTAAATTTTTATTTATTACTCTCAGATATGACACGGCGTTGCCTAGTAACAGAAAACAAAACTTTTTTTAGTTTTTAAAAAAGCTATTAGAGGACACATCTCTGCAGAGGTTAAGTATTCAGATTTAAAATATCTCGCCTTTCATAATATAAATCTGCTTAAAGAAAGCAATCATTCTTAACCAAAAATTTCCAATAAATTTCCAACTAATGCTTTAAATTTTGTTTCTTACAATAGCTTAACTGTTGGCGCCAGCCTTATACATTAACTGGCGCCATCAGTTAAGCTATTGTACGAGATAAGATATAACATTTAAAGCATTAATATTTTAAGCCACTAGATAGCGCCAGTTAATGTATAAGGCTGGCGCCATCTAGTATCTTAAAAATCTGATGACAATAAAAAATAAGATTTTAATTTCAATAAAATGTAATGAATAAAAATTATTATTAATTTTGAGCCACACATTTTTAATAATAATTATTGAATAATAATTAAGAGAAAAAACTAAAATTCAACGGGTTATAGTTTTAAAATTATGTTGAAAGATACAAATCTACACACATTCATTGTATATATATAATATAAATGTATATGCGCGGATAAATAGAACCTAATTAATTCTATATGATTGACGTCAAAAGTTTAATCATTTTTAATATTTTATCTACCATATTAGTATTCATGGAGAATTTATAATTGGAAAGAATTTTTAATGTAAACCAATGCCATCAAAAACAGAAATGTGGGGTAAAATATATTTAAGAAAACTGGTATAATTATAAATATTTATATTTAAAAATTAAGTATACTTAATTTTATTTACTTTTGCTACTTAAATTTAAATTTAATTCTACTTAATATTTAATTTAAAAAATTAATTGAACTTAATTTTTAAAATTAAGTTAAGTTAATTTGAAAATATTGAGATTATGGTTTTTTTTTTTTCCTTTGCTAAAAAAAATACTCATTTATTTATTTTTACTTTTTATAAAATAAGGTACATTAATTGAATGAGACAAAAAAGTACCAAATTTAAATAATTTACGATACGTAAGCATAAATTTATAAAATGTAACTAAATAAAATAATAGTAATTGTACAATTATTCAATACGAAATTAGAACTAGATTTTTGTTTAAAAAATGTTTTTAATTGAAAAAAACTTGCTTACAAATTATATTATGAATAATTTAAATGCATCTTTGGGGGTTTTTTTCTTTCTGTAGAAAATTTACAATTTTTTGAAATAATAATTGCTTCCGAGAAATTTTGCAAGAAAAATTAATAAAAATGTGTTACATTTTTTGTGTCTAAATCATTTATCAATTATATAAATTTCAAAATATTTATTATTACAATCCGTGATGCAGAAATGATAATGCCTGAATTAAATAAACTTAATTGTTTAAAGTGATGAAATTATAATTCAGAATGTTTGATAATTTTAATATATAATGAATAAATGTTTAACAAAATGGATAGCAACATTTTTATGTTTACTATGAAATTAATTTTAATTTTTCCTCATATTACTATAATAAATTATATTTAAACTTTGACTTATCTTATTTGATTAAAAAAGTGATAAATTACATTTATTCACTTTTCAAACACATCAGTTTTGATCAAATAGTGTATTTTTTAAATTTTTTTTTAGTATAAAGAAACATTAATTTAATGAAACAAAAAAACACTAAAACAAAATATAAAAGATTTAAGGATAGATAAGAAAATAATAATACATAAAATAACCCATTAGCATTTTGCAACTACTATTTAATAAGAAACTGGAAAGTAGATTATCTTTTTAATTTTTGAATAAAATTGTGAGGGGGGAAAACATTTTCTTTAACCAAGAAAATGTAAAAGGTTTTAAGGTTACGTGTTTAAGGAAAGTTAATATGGTATTTAAAAAACTGTTTTTTACCACAATATATATAAGTATATTTGTAATGATGTTTACTTTTCATAAATAGTTCCGTAGAAATAATGAGAAAGAGTCTTAGTCAAGTCTAAGAACTTTTAGGATAAACTGTCTGATTCAAAACTGTGGTAATGTTCAGTTAAGTAATAATTAGAATTACTATTCTGCTATTCAGAAATACAATTAGAATCAGAGATTTCTCAGAACAGTTAATTTATTTAAGTTGTTTTTTTTTTTTATTTTCAAAGGCAAGACAATACAAAAAGGATGGAAATACAGAATAAAAAAAAAAAAGAAAATGCATGCAATAATTTCAACAAATTTGACTCATTGCCTTAAGAGTTCTCTAGCTTACCAGTATCTCCCCGTCTAGGTAAGATGTTCTATTAGCAATGTTTAGTTGATTATTGAAACGAACTTGATGGCTTAAATATTTTAATTTCAATTTATATTTTGGAATAATGGTTTGTAAAAACTTTTTAACTTACCATAAAAATTTAAGAACTATCACTGAAAGACTGTAATTAATATAATAACAACATGGAACGCATCTAAATGAAAAAGGATGACAACAATTAATATTCGTCAATTGCACATTCGTCAATTTGCTCGTCAATTACACATAAACTGCTTGTCGGCAATAGCAACCATTAAACTACGTAAATATGCAGTAAACTTCTCAATAATTAAAAGCATCTTTGCTTTCTTCCAAATTTGTTAAAAATGGCCCATTTATGGTTTACATTATAATAATCACGTTATAGATATTATAATAAACACATTATAGATTACATAATAATCCCATTACAGATTACATTATAATAATCACATTATGGATTACATTATAATTAAACAAAAGATATTAATCTATCATCTACAGAAATAGCAGGATTTGTAAATACACATTTGATACAAATTTCAAGCATGGGCTTCTTATATATTCACTTTAGCTGAGGATCGAGAAACCCACTAATGCATCAATAACTTTGATATATCAGTATTGCCATTTACGACCGGATGTTTTCCTAGAAACTTCTGGAGAAGAACTCCCATTTTATATTTATTTTACATGAAAAAAAAATCAGGAAACATCAAAAGAGCCAGTCTGACGATAATATTTTTTTTTATGGAATTTATTAGTCTTTAAAACTACTACACAGTTTTAGTCAAATATAGATTTAAATAATTCAAAAAATAATATATTAATATTCTTATTCAAAAACTCTAAAAAAAATAGCAATAAGCTAATTAATCATCAAGAATTTGCTATACCATCTAAACGACATATGCCATAGCTTATTTCAATCTAATTGAAAAAGAAAAGTGTCTAATTAATACTGCTAATAAATTCAATTACCTAAACATTGACGAGGTAAGAGAAGGAGTCGCGGGTAACAGTTTTGAGCCCCAAATGGTTAGGCAGTGTGATAATTTGTAAGATAAACTTTCTCTAATCAGTGTGAAATTCAAAGGGCAAATCAGACTGAAGTTATCAAGCGATCATAAGTGCTTCTCTGCTGACTGCTGAGTAAGTGATCATAAGTTTTTTTATGATCACGCTAAATCCCAATTAGGCTATTAAGCCTATTCTTAAGGGACATTCAGTTAACTCCACCCAAGAGGAAATTCTTTAATACACTCACTGAACTTGGCTCCAATATTGAAAAAGTCAACTAACTCACAAATAGCAACCGAAAGCCTCATGCCTGCCTGGCAAATTATTTTGCTGCTTAATGAAAAAATCTTTGAAATTTCCAAACAAGATTGAAAAATTTTAACATCCGGCCAGGAGCGGCAAAGTGTTTCTTTTGTAATTTCTTTTACCACTGTAGTCAAATTGTAGTTACAAGAAGCATTCCCCTGAATGAGTTAAAATAAATGCTAAGAATGTTTTATTCATTTGCAACCATGAAATTATTTTTAATAGCCAAATTATAATTTTCATATAACACTGAAATTAAATCTACAAAAAAAAAAATCAAACCTGAATTATGCAATCCACAAAAAAAAAAAAATCAATCCTGAATTATCACACAAAAAAATTTAATTCACCACTTAAACAACAAATTTTACTTACAACTTTATAAAACTATTTTATTACAACTTTAACAACACTTTTAAAAAGATAAATTTAGAAATATTAAAATAAATTAGGATAACATTACTGTAAAGTAATCATATATTACATCAAATAAAGTTTTAATATCAATATCTCATGTTGCTTCGTTAGAAAAATTTTATCTTATGTATATATTTATGTATACATATATTATATATATAAGATATTTATATATATAGGTAGATAAATCACGAAATCAATTCAACATATTTCCATTAAAGTACTGAAATTGTTAATAAGTGCACAATGGTCATCACAATACAGTCAAGGTCAGTATATCGTATGTCATTTAAAAGTTCCTCATATCGTCCTTTTACTCATTACAACTTTCTGGAAGGTTAAATTAATTGTAAGCCTTTATTACTATCTTAGTTATCTGAATTAATGTTAAGCATCTACTTAAATTACATTTGATCTCAATTAATTGAAAGTATTCAATAACCAGCAAAATTAGACAACAAAAGACGACAAAATTTTCTAAGAATTTTGTACTTAAAAAACATAGAAGAATTTTTTAAATTTACCTTTACAACAAAATTCATGTCTCAAAAAAATATTAAACTCACAATTTCTACAACAGGACAAAGCAGAGCATTTTATCAGCCACACAACGTATCTTCAATTTAATTTTTATGCATTTTTTTAATTTCCAATGGCAAGTTTACAGGGCAACAGATACAAAAAAAATATAAAGAACTAGATAGAAACAAATGACAGCAGTTAATCCATCAACTTAAGTCTGGCAATCAAATAACGCTTCCATAAAGAAACAGGAGACAGTGCAGAACAGGAAGCCAGGTGAGGCATATCCATTTCTTCCTGGTTATCACACATGAGACAGAGAGGGTCAGGACTCGTTTAATTCTCTGAAGGTGCTTGCGGAAACAATCATGACCACAGAAAAGCTATAGCAATACCAGCGAATTAGACCATTCAGAAATATCATGACCGTAACTTGATACCGTTTCTATCTACAGAATTTTCAAAGAAAGAGTATTTAAGGGTCTTTTTAATTATCATATTAACGTAATGATAGGCTAACTTCTGGTTATTTAGTTGTAAAACAGGGGCCCCCTTTTTTGCTAGGAAATCAGCGACCTCGTTTCCCTTTTATTCCACAGTGGGCCGGGATCCACTGCAAGACGACTGTTTTATTTTGATCCGACAACCATGCCAGAATAATTTTAATACATAAACTCACGCATTCGAATAATATTAATGAAAGAATTATTTTGCTGCCACGTGCAAATTTGTAATTAACTGCCACTCAAAGAATAATAAATAAATTGAAGACCACACAATTCATTTAAAAAAAAACATAAATTATTTGAAAATTTCTAATATATTCAATTTAGTTGTGATCATGGATTACCATTTTTTTCTATTATAAATAGCAATGAAGAAATAAATAAAGTTAAATCAAAACATGAAGCAAAAATTCTTAAATTATTCATTCCAAAAGAAATTTTACATAACATATTTAACTATTTCTTTGCCAATGACGAATGAATCCATAATCACAAAAAAGCGTTGTCATGCCACCTAAGATATATAAAGAAATAGCAAAAATAGAAAGAAAACCACGATTCCTATTTCCTAAGATTTATAGTTCAACAACAATGGATTCATCTAAGTAAATGAAGTTCTTAAATTCACCCTTAAATTAATGTTTAGCTTCTTGCTGCAAATCTTAAGATATTTTTTTTGCAACTTTTAGTTTTTTTACTTAAGAATACAGAAAAAGGCTTTTCTTTAAATGAGAACCTACTTTGAAATATTACTCGCTGACTCTAACAGATTTTAGTACACCCCGTGTAAAAGAATCCGGTTAGCTTTTTAAAATCCTCCCGTGGTATTTAATGAAGTGTTTTGTTGGGATCTGAAGTCATTAATAATAGAATGTTTAAGTCTTCGGTGGTCCTTTTACTTCGAGGAGAACTAGTGATGGAAATAATATACTTGAAAGTTTTTCGCTTTAACCAAAAAGAGGAGGTACCAGTAATGACTTTCCTCGCTTAATATATACAGTTAGTAAAAGTGGCGTGAATCATTAGCATTCTTTGGTAAAATACCTTTTGTTTTTGTTGTTGTTGTTTTGCTTATGCTGGTCGTAAACATTAATAAAATGAAGAAGAAGAAAGTTGAGCCATAGCTGAAGTGGGAAAATAAAATGCCTCTTTTTCTTTTGATGTTTCAGAAGTCTAATACTTGAGAATACTCAATAAAAGGACTGAGAATAATAAAAACAAAATTTCTTTTATGGGTTTTCATTTGTTCTAAATGACACAGGAATTGCTTTATTAATGTATGGAATTTTCAAGGGTATCATAAGCGATTATGGGGAAATATTCAATCTAATTATTTTAATTGTTTTTTAAAAACATCATCTGTTTGCTTTTCAAACTTTCAGAAGATCTTTTATTAGGTAACATTAAATGGAAATCCACTTTAAACCGTAAGTCTTGATCTAATACGACTACTACTACTACTACATCACACCACATCACTGTGCCTAGAGCTGAATTGTCACTATAGGAATGATGGGGAGACGTCTGATTGAGCTCTGTGACGCTCTACGGCCATATGAGACAGGTACCCTATGGCTTAAAGTCGATTCCAGACCACTACAAACATCCATGGCATCTATGGAACTACAACCCGTCGATAGAAATAATATACTTGAAAATTTTTCACTTTAACCAAAAAGAGAGGTACCAGTAATGACTTTCCTCGCTTAATATATACAGTTAGTAAAAGTGGCGTGAAACATTAGCATTCTTTGGTAAAATACCTTTTTTGTTGTTGCTGTTGTTTTGCTTATGCTCCTCGTAAACATTAGTAAAATGAAGAAGAAAAAAGTTGAGCCGTAGCTAAAGTGGGAAAATAAAATGCTTTTTTTTTTTGCTTGAGACTTTTTGAGACTTGCCATCAGTAATACTCAATAAAAAGACTGAAAATAATAAAAACAAATTTCCTTTTATGGGTTTTCATTTGTGCTAAATGAATTCATTTATTAATTTATGGAATTCTCAAGGACATCATAAGCGATTATGGGGAATATTCAATCCAAATATTTACAATTGTTTTCTGAGACATCATATTATTGTGTTTTTTGAGACATCATCTGTTTGCTTTTCAAACTGTCAGAAGTTCTTTTATTAGACAACATAAAATGGGAATCAACTTTAAACCGTAGGTCCTGGTCTAATATGACTACTACTACTACTACACCACTCCACATCACTGTGCCTAGAACTGAATTGTCCCTATACAGTTTGGGAATGAAAATTATTTTGCTATAATTAATAGCTTAACTTTAAGAAATTAAATCATTGTGTAAAATAGTGATAATCACATTACTATGATGTAACTCATTTATGGCAAATTAATTTAATTGAAAGAGTAAACTAAATAAGCCAAATCATATGTAATTATTAAATTTGATAGATAATAGATCTTATAGCGTGTGAAATTAAGCTTCAATATCACTACTACAAAATTTTAATAATTAGAATTCGCTAAAATAATATAAAATGAACTACTATTTTAATATAATGGGGGATACAAGAAAAAAAGACTTCATTGAGAACGGCATATTAATATTATTTATGGCAAATTAATTCAATTGAAAAATTGAATTAAATTTGTCAAATCATATGTATACGATTTAATTTGATAGGTTATACAAGAAGAAAAGACTTAATTGAGGATAAAAGATGTAACCTAGAAGACAATATATAGGCAAGGACATATATATTACCCCGTGTCGTTCACAAAATTAAAGATACGCTGCTACGATTTAATTGAAAAATTTAATTTAATAAGCCAACTCATTTGTATACTATTTAATTTGAATGATTATAGAGCTCATAGTGTATGACTAGAAATTACGCTTATGTAAGCTTATGTTATTAAGCTTAGTAACTTCACTACTACAAAAGTTTAAGAATTAGAATCCATTAAAATAACATAAAATTTTTTTCTTTCTAATGCAGCTGGCAAACACTTAGACAGCTTGGTTTTGGATGCCTTAAGGCAAGCGCTGCACAGACGTTACTCACTTTGCATTACCCAGGGGGCGCGTGTAACTTGAAGATAAGCCACGGACGCGGAGTAACAATGCCCCGCAACGCTCTACGATCCTATTAGGTCCGGGACTTACCGGGTTTAAAGTGTATTCGAACCACTACAAACACCCATGGCACCGCCGGGATTAGAACCCGATACCTGTGGTACCGAGCGCCAGAGCGCTAGCCACTCGGCCATTCAGGCCCCTAAATAACATAAAATAATAAACCGCAATTTTAATGTGATTTTGGAAAAAGAAGAAAAGACTTAACTGAAAACGAACGAAAGATGTAACCTAGAAGACAACTTATGCAATATATGCATGTAAATATCTTCACACATAGCCATGCGCTATTAAGATTTAATTGAAAAATTAGATTTAATAAACCAATTCATATGTATATGATTTAACTTGAAGATAATAAAGCTTATAATATATGACTAGAAATTAAGCTTCAATATCACTACTATAAAATCTTATTAGACTTGAAAAATAAACTAATATTTTAATGTGATAGAGGAGATACAAGGAGAAAAGACGTAATTCAGTGCGAAAGATGTAACCTGGAAGACACCCTATGCAATTTATCACGCAAACTCTTCAGAATTAGCGATACGCTGCCAGAATTTAATTGAAAAATTAAATAATAATAAGCCAATTCATATGCATATGATTGAATTTGGAAGATAATGAAGCTTATAGCGTATGACTATAAATTAGGCTTCAATATCACTACTACAAAATCTTATTAGAATTCGTTAAAATAATATAAAATGAAAACTATTTTAATATGGGAGATACAAGACATAAATGGGAAAAAACGATGTAACCTAGAAGACAACCATTGCAACATATAACGCACCTTCTACAGAATCAGCTTTACGCTACTACAATTTAATTGAAAAATTAAAATTAATGAGTCAAATCATATGCACATGATTGAATTTGAAAGATAATAGAGCTTATAGCGTATGACTATAAATTAGGCTTCAATATCACTACTGCAAAATCTTATTAGAATTCGTCAAAATTAATATTTTAACGAATTAACGAATTTATTTTAAAATTAACTGCTATTTTAATGTGATAGGGTATACAAGAAGAAAAGCTTATAGCGTATGACTAAAAATTAAGCTTCAATATTAATGTTACACAATTTTATTAGAATTCGTTAAAATTATTATTTAAACGAATTCACGAATTTATTTTAAATTTAACTGCTATTTTAATGTGATGGGAAATACAAGAGAAAAAAACTTAATTCAGAGCGAAAGATGTAACCTGGAAGACACTCTATGCAATATATCACGTACCCTCTTCAGAATTAGCGATACGCGACTCTGTGAGATATCAACAATGTTTCATTAAGCACAACGCGCCATTTTAGCACCCTCGTAAAACGCCTCGGATTTACACCCGAGATCCCCTGAAAACGTTCCAATAATCGACTCCGCCATCACCTGCACAACCTCAAAACACTCCAAACACCCCTTCGACCAGATGCCTCTCTCGAAACAATCATAAACCGGGAGAGATGGTTGTCGAAACATTTCTACTACTAACAACCCAGCCCTTCTTTTGTCTTTTCATTAACGATAAGGCCGGTTGGAATTTAATTAAAGTGTAATGACTCATAAATGGCGGACGGTAGTTGTGGGGAGAGAAGTGTTGATACAGTTCAGCCTTGCGTTCTTGGGCCACCCCTTCATCCCCCTCGCTACTTGTCAATCTACAACCGCGGAAATCTGCAGGTGGTATTTACTACAGGGGGACCACGCTTCGAATGCATTATTCAAATGTTGTCGGTCGGAAAGTCTGTTGAAAGCCATTGCAAACTCTAGTAAGAACTGACATTCACTGCAAACGATTTTTTTTTTTCTTCAATTCCTTCTATTAGCACACACTGTCCATATATATATTTTGTTAAAATTTTCAATCGTTCATAAAATACTTTTTATTCATAATTAATGTTTAACATATATTAATGTTTTTTTTTTTTTTTTTAATTTTTATTTATTTATTTTTTTTTTATGAATTTCAGTCAAATTAGTGCAATCTAAAAATTATCATAAATTAATTAATGTAATGAATTTAAACTTCATATTTTTATATTATTTATAGATTATTATGACTATTAGAGCTTTCATAAACTGTTACACATTATTTTGTTAAGTCTAACCCCCCCAAGACAAAATGCTGAATTTATATTTATTTATCATTATAGTAAATCAGAACCAAACATGAATGATACTTCAAGACGTGTTCTTTATTTTATTATTTTTCAATTCCTTCTATTAGCTCACTCTCTCCCTATATCTATCTTGTTCAAATTTTCAATCGTTCATAAAATACTTTTTATTCATCCACTCAAGTTCAAATACATTTTTTTTTTAACTTGTAGTGGATGATACTTGATGTTAATACAGTTTTTTCAAATATTAATTTATTCATTAAATTTAATTAATTAATTTTAGTTTTTTTGTTTAGATTTAAGTTGCATGTATCTACCAATAGATGGCGCCAGATAAACTTAAAAAAAAAATGAATGAAAATTATTTATAAAGGATTTTCTGCAATATAGTGAAAAAAAGTAGGAATTGACTTTAAAATTTTTTTTATATTACTTGTTTCTGAGTTTTCTGGGCGATACAAAAATAAAAGGCTATATGTGATGTGATGTGATGGGGGATAAAAGAATAAAAGACTTAAATGAGAACGAAAGATGCAACCTAGAAGACACCCATTGCAATATATCACGCACCCTCTTCAGAATTAGTGATATACTACTACTATTTAATTGAAAAATTAAATTTAAAGTGTCAAATCATATGCATATGATTGAATTTGAAAGATAATAGCGTTTGACTAAAAATTAGGCTTCAACATCACTGCTACGAAATCTTATTGGAATTCGTTAAAATAATATAAAATGAAAACTATTTTAATATGGGAGATAAAAGACGTAAATGAGAAAAAAAGATGTAACCTAGAAGACAATCATTGCAATATATAAAGCACCCTCTACAGAATCAGCAATATGCTACTACGCTCTAAATGAAAAATTAAATTTAATGAGTCAAATCATATGCATTTGATTGAATTTGAAAGATAATAGAGCTTATATCGTACGACTAGAAATTAGGCTTCAATATCACTACTAAAAATCTTATTAGAATTCGTTAAAAATAATATAAAATGAACTACTATTTTAATGTGATGGGGGAAGCCTTGAGTTCTTGGGCCTACCTCCCCCTACCCCCTACTTGTCAATCTTCAACCGCGGAAATCTGCAGGTGGTATTTACTACAGGGGGACCACCCTTCGAATGCATTATTCAAATGTTGGAGAAGGGTGTCGGTCTGAAAGTTGTTGCACGCCATTGCAAACTATGGTAAGAACTGACATTCACTGCAAACGATTTTTTCCACCCCCGCCCCCTCCCCAATTGCGTGTTGATGAAGTGAACTAGAAATCATTTTTCTTACGTGGCTATTATATGTATGGATTTTTTTTTTTTTCTGTTTGGCTGTGTATTAAATTAAGGAGGATACCCCCATCGATCGTGATTATTTTAAACTAAATGAGATCAGACTGAAAATTATGGGTTTTTTTTTTTTTCAGACACATGGGAATTCCATGTTCAGAAGCTGTCAAAACGATGTGTTGTGAAAGTTTTGCTTGCTCTATTAACAAAAACATGTTTCTTTATTTTTAACTTTTGACTGCTTGACTACGGTTTTCTTTGATGGCATAATTAGGGCATGCTTTGACGTGGTAATTTCGATTTTTAAATACATGCTGCGTTTTTATTTATGCTTAAAGGAACTCCTCCTTTTATTATTTTTCATTGGGCAACTTCAGAGCTTTTTCATTTAATAAAATGATCCAGCGAAGGATGCTAATATTTAATTTCTGATGAACGATAATGGTAAATGTTACGCCTATGGATAAATGTGAAGTATTTCTAAAATTAAATTAAAAATTAACTTTTTTTTTTTTTGCAAGCCAGGAATGTTTGTAATAAAAATAATTGTGCAAAAATTAGACGTATTTTTTTTTAAAACTGCATATTGAAATTATTAAAAAGTATATAATAGCCATGATAAGATAAAAAAGAACTTTTTATAAACTTTTGCATTAATTTAAATTGTTGTAACAAATAACTCAACCATTTATAAATTAACATTAAATAACAACGTAATCTTTAATAGTGATTATCCCCTGCGCTTGGTGCCACAGGTTTCGGGTTCGAGTCACAGTGGTGGCATGGACGGTGATCATAGCGATGCCATGGATGTTTGAAGTGGTTTGGAATCGGCCTTAAACCCTAAGTCCCAGTCTAATATGACTGTTGGGCGTAGGACTAAACAATCCTGTCCTGTAAAAGAAAACATCTCACTTGAAATCTGCCATTAGGCAGACGGCCTTGGAGCTGTTGCACCAATGAGGAAAAAAATGTTTAAGAGTTTCCATTTGTTGTCACATTATGAATGTATCAATTTATAAATTGCTTGACAAACAGAGCCATAGAAAAAAAACCATGATGTTGAAAAAATCTCATTAGCAATTTTTCCTTTTTGGAAAAATATAAAGAATTGAATTTAATACTATGAAAAGGTAATAAATTCCGATTAAGGGCACAGTTATCATTTGAATTTCCTTCCGTGTATTTACTTTGATTGTATCCGTGCTTCCTATACAGGTTCACGCTTAATAGGAACACGTGTCATCATTTGAGAAAGGATGTGTCATTGGGCTAAAGGAAGAAAGGCGGTAAGTCGAAGAATTAAGTCGAATTAAAGTACCAAGTCGAAGGCCAATATTTGAATCGAAGCCATGTCGCCATTCGACAACATTGGTAAAATGTTTTTGAAATATGGGGAACATAGCTTTAAGAAAGCATCAAGCGACAGAACAATCGTCAGAAGGATTCTTGCAGACCTGATTCGTCATTTTTAACAATCCAACGAGAAATCAAGAAACCAAAAATCTTTACTAACTTGAAGATCTTCATAAAACGGAGTCTGATCTCAAGAAACTCATTGAACCAATTCCTCCTTACCTATGCCTGGTTTGAAATCAGTTCGGATGATTAGCGGAAACTTGTCTGGAGAAGTTCAGGACAGCAATGACTATTGACAGTCACATGATCTGACATACAAGAATTATGTTCTGGGATGCTATTTCGTTAGATAACCAGTCTCCTCTGGTTGTCATCCATGATGTTCTTACAGCATGGTGACACCTGAATGAAGTTCAATGACACAATGGATTTCTTTTCCTTTCTTTGTATCCCAATCTAACATTTCAATAATATAAAGCTAGGCACCATACAGTAAGTACTTTTACTGATTGCCTTCATGCTTGTCAAACAATTAACTGGTCATCTAGATCGCCAGTTCTCCCCTCAGTAAAGCGCGTGGAATCTGATAAACAGGCTCATCCAACCGATCCAGGACCTCACTGATCTAACTCGATAAGAGAAAGATTTGCAAGAAATCTTCCTGTAGGGTGACCACTAACCACCAATCAATTCAAGGCAGATAACAGCTTCGATTAAGGGAGATAGTGCAACGCCTTATTGCAATCAATTCCTCTTCAATTTTATTCCTATTTCTCTGTACCAATTCTGTATCAATTTTTGTCTTACTTGGATAACTTTACTCGAATGCAGGGTGGCCAACCCAAATGATCTTGTGAGCCACTTTGGAAAGGCATCATAACTTCGTAGGCCGCATATAAAATTATATATTAGATTTAAACTATAGACACTTTTTTGGAATGAAAAATTTAAAACATAATGAGTTATTATTATTACATTTGCCATTATTCCTACATGTAAACATAGATAATATAATAATAGTGGTACTAAACGCGCATTGTAAATAAATATATAACATTAAAAATGAAGCCTAAAAAATATAGAAATATAAATGAAATAAAAAAATGAAAACATTAAAAAAATATTTATTTTACTAATGCGATATTTGTTTGCGCAAGAATATTATTTTAAAATCAAAGTTAATTTTTTTCTCATAATTTCGACAGTTCATTTGTTAACATATGGATGCACACAAAATATATTTTTTAATACATTGATTTTCACTATTTTAGCCATTATAAAATAAATATATTTATAAAAGTGTAATAAATCTCACGGGCCGGAAAAATGTTCAGGCTTGAAGCTATGCGGCCCGTGAGCCCTGTGTTGGCCACCCCTACTCTAATGCATCGTTTCCTTTTAATATATTATTTGCATTATTAATAGTTCTGAAATGCAAAAGCAATATTTTTCAGAATCAAATTGTTAGTTGAATCGATTGCATAGTAATTCAAGTTTTTTTAAGTATATCACATTGCACCGTATATTTTTATTGTACTTATCTCCCTTATATATATAATAATAAACAGTCGACCTATTAAACTTGACCCAGATAAAATACCATCATTATGCTTCATCATAGAAGATAGTGGCTTGAGGAACATAAACTAAACTGTGCTACAAACTTGTAATTTAAGCATTAACAAAATTATTCAACTCGATGAAATAAATTGTACAGAAATTATAAACATAAAACACAATAAATTATAAACATCATTCAAAATATTTGTGAATTTTGGATAAAATTCTAGAATAATTACATACACGATTCATGTATAAAGTATCCAAGTCAAATCTGAAAGAAAGTTTATTTTGGCAAAGCGACATTCTACATCCATTAAAGGCATCTTTTAAAGCTTTTCAAATCATTTCGTCGCATACATTCCAGAAGGAAGGTAAATATTTCAGTCTCTGTGACTTATTTATGATGTTCAATTATTCGAGAAATTATTCCGTTACAAGACAGTTAAGTACTGAAGACTTAAATTATGCCCAGATAAACTGTGAACAGAATAAGGAAATAATTTAGTAACTCACCATTAATCTCCGTATGCGTCTGTTATTAAAGGAAACCCAAAGCAATATCCGGAATTAAATCACTTTGATTTGCCATTCCGCTACTCGGAATATTTAGAGGTAATGCGCAATACAATGGTATGTGGATATTCAGCCAGAGATATCACCATTGAATGTAAAATTAAAATATTCCTTTAAAATTCTAATGCCTTCAAAATATGCAGACGTGAAGTTAATAGAAGAACTAAATTCTTGCATAATTTTAATTCTTATGTTTCAAACACACATTTACCTCATTTGCATTCTAATATGAAATAAAAAATGTAAGTGACTTATATTTTACATTATATGTGTGAAAGTAGCGATGACAATGATACATAACATTAATTACAAGAACTATTTCCATTGGCCAGTTGCATTGTTCAATATGCAGATTTTTCAAGAAATGCATTAACTCGATATGCATAAATGTAGTAATGACGCTGATATGAGTATTTATTGCAAGAAATATTTACATTGGCCAGTTGCATCATTCTATACGTATATTCTCCCTGTGGTATATTGATTTGAAATGTTTGAAAGTAACAATAACGATTATAAGTAATACTAACTACAAGAAATTAACATAAATACGATAACTATTTTCATTCGACAATTGTAGAGATATATTCAAATAATATATCAAATGCTGCATATAAATTTGATATGGATGAATGTTGCAATGTAAAAGATACATAACATTATTACAAGAAATATTTCTATTGGCCAGTTGCGGCGTTCAATATGCAGATTTTTCAAGAAATGCATTATTTTTGATATGTATGAAGGCAGTTATGGAGCTTATATGTAACATTAACTACACTAAATATTTTTATTCCATAATTGTAGCATTGAATTATTATTTTTTGTGATGTATTAATTTCGATACGATTTATAGCTACATTCATACGATTAATTTCGTATGAATGTAGCTATAAATATAATACATAATTTTATTCATAAGAAATATTTCTAATGGCCAACAACATGCTAAACAACATTTTTTCAGAATCAAATCGTTTGTTCTATTTATTGCAAATTAGTTCTAGTCTTTAAATATATCACACTGCATCGTATCTCATTTGTTATTATATTGGTTCCCTTTATGTGAGTATAACAATATACACGACCTATTAAACATGACTCACATAAAATGATATCATTATGCTTCACCATAGAAGAGGGTGGCTTGAGGAGGATAGACTAAACTGGAATATAAACTGCTAATTTCTGCATAAACAAAATTATTCAACTCAATCGAATGAACTATACAGAAAACAGCACAATAAATTATAAACTCCATCCAAAATACTTGTGAATTTTGGATAAAATTCTATAATAACTACATAAACTGTTCATGTATAAACCAATGGCAAGTCAAGTCTGAAAGAAAGTTTATTTTGGCAAAGCTGCATTTTACATCCATTAAAAGGCATCTTTTGAAGCTTTTCAAATCATTCCGTCGCATACATTCAGAAAGTAGGTAAATATTTCAGTTCGGTGACTTATTTATGATGTTCAATTATTCGAGAAATTATTCCGTTACAAGACAGTCAAGTACTAAAGACTTAAATTATGCCCAGATAAACTGTGAACAGAATAAGGAAATAATTTAGTAACTCACCATTAATCTCCGTATGCGTCTGTTATTAAAGGAAACCCATAACAATATCCGGAATTAAATCACTTTGATTTGCTGTTCTGCTACTTGGAATATTTAGAGGGAATGCACCAGACGATGGTATTTGGATCTTCAGCCAGAGATATCGCCTTTGAATGTAAAATTAAAAATATCCCTTAAAATTTCTAATGTCATCAAAATATGCAGATATGAAGTTAATAGAAGAGCTAAATTCTTGCACAACTTAAATTCTTATGTTCCAAAGATATAGAGTTTACGCTATTTGCATTCTAATTTGAAATAAAAAATGCAAGTGAGTTAAATTTTAGATTATACGTATGAAAATAGCTATGACAATGATACATAACATTAATTATAAGAACTATTTCCATTGGCCAGTTACATCGTTCATTATGTAGATTGTTCAAGAAATGCATTAACCTGATATGTATGAAGGTAGTAATGGAGCTGATATGTAACATTACTTGTAATAAATATTTACATTGGCTCAATACGCATATTTTTTAAGTGATGTATTGATTTGCTATATCACAAAGTAACAATTACGTTTATAAGTAACATTAACTACAAGAAATATTTTTATTCCATATTTGTAGCATTGAATATTCATCCTTTTAATGGATGTATTAATTTGATACGTATGAATGAAGCAATAACGATAATACATAACGTTATTTATAAGAAATATTTCTATTGGCCAATAACATGCTAAACAACATTTTTCAGAATCAAATTGTTTGTTGTATTGATTGCATAGCAGTTCAAGTTTTTTAAGTATATCACACTGCATCGTATCTCATTTTTTATTATACTGGTTCTCTTTATATGAGTATAACAATATACACGACCTATTAAACATGACCTACATAAAATGTCATCATTATACTTCACCATAGAAGATGGTGGCTTGAGGAGGATAGAATAAACTGTAATAGCTAAATTTCTACATACACAAAATTATTCAACTCGATCAAATAAACTGTACAGAAAACAACACAATAAATTATAAGCATCCTTCAAAATATTTGTGAAATTCAGATAACACTCTAGAATAATTGCACACATCACACTAATCACACATCACATAATTGCATATATCACACTGCATCGTACCTCATTTTTTATTATGCTTGTTCTCTTTACGTGACTATAACAATATACATGACCTATTAGACATGATTCAGATAAAATACCATCATTATACTTTTACCATAGGAAATGTTGTCTTAAGAAGTATCGACTAAAATGTAATAAAAACTAGTAATTTCAACATAAACAAAATTATTAAATTGGATCAATTAAACTGTACATAAAATAGCATAATAAATTATTAACATCATTCAAAATATTTGTGAATTTTGGTTAAAATTCTAGAAAAATTACATAAACGATTCATGTATAAACCCATGACAAGTCAAATCTGAAAGAAAGTATATTTCGGCAAAGCTGCATTTTACATCCCTTAAAAGGCATCTTTTAAAGCTTTTCAAATCATTTCATCGCATACATTCCAGAAGGAAGGTAAATATTTCAGTCCCTGTGACTTAATTTATCATATTCAATTATTCGTGAAATTATTCCGTTACAAGACAGTTAAGTACTGAAGACTTAAATTATGCCCAGATAAACTGTGAACAGAATAAAGGAAATAATTTAGTAACTCACCATTAATCTCCGTATGTGTCTGTTATTAAAGGAAACCCAAAGCAATATCCGGAATTAAATCACTTTGATTTGCCATTCTGCTACTCGGAATATTTAGAGGGAATGCACCATACAATGGTATGTGGCTATCGCTATTGGATGTAAAATTAAAATATTCCTTTAAAATTCTAATGCCTTCAAAGTATGCAGACATGAAGTTAATAGAAGAGCTAAATTCTCGCACAACTTTAATTCTTATGCTCCAGACAGAGTTTGCAGAGTTTCCCTCCTTTGCATTCTAATTTGAAATAAAAAATGTAAAGTGATTTATATGTATGAAAGTAGTGATGGCGATGATATATAACATTAATTATAAGAACTATTTCCATCGGCCAGTTGCATCGTTCAATATGCAGATTATTCAAGAAATGTATTAGTTTGATATGTATGAAGACAGAAATGATTCTGATATGTAACATTAATACGCAATAAATGTTTATATTGTCTAGTTTCATTGTTCAATATGCATATTTTTAAGTGGTTTATTGATTTTATATATCGGAAAGTAACAGCGACGCTTATAAGTAACATTAACTACAGGAAACATTTTCACTCGACAATTGCAGCACTTGAATATGCAGATTTTTTTAAATGACATATTAATTTGATATGCATGTATGTAGTAATGAAATGGATACGTAGCTTTAATTGCAAAAAAATTTTTCATTTGTTAATTGTATCATCAATATGCAAATTTTTCGAAGTGATGTACTAAATTTGTTCAACGGCCATGCTTATATATATATTTATAATACTTCAAATTTGAAATATATAATATATATGAATAAATTATAAGCAATTATCATCTTATTTTCCTCAACAAATATATTTCTGTTTTGTTTTTTTAATCTGTCATATCGATCAGTCCTGAATAGACCTGGAGATGATAGCTAAAGTAGTAGTTCTACACAAACTGACAAGCAATATCAAAAAGAATTCTATATCTATGCTAAGTATAGTAGCAATAATCTTTTATAGCTTTTAACAATGTAAGCATTGACTAATTCATCTGCGTTACAAAACTGTTTTTATTACCAAATTATTGCTTATTTATAAAGTGTAGTAAATAGGGAATCTGGAAAAGGTATCAGAATAATAAAAAGCTGAAATCGATATTCATAGAAACAGATATCGAAAATGAAAAAGTAGTAAAATACTAGTACGTTTCAGAAACAGTAGTATGTAAACATTTTTAAACATGAATTTTTAAAAATTTCCTGCTTCTCTCAAAATGTAATCTAATTATGATAATTTTACGTTGATTCGAGTTATTCACAAAACAAAATTTTTATGAAAAAAATTTTTTTGTTATAAATAAAATTATTTATTACACCTTTTAAAAATAAAAAATTATAAAAGAAATAAAAAAAAATTATTGATTGATTATCTTTCAATAGAAAAAAAAAGCAAAAAAGGAAAAATATTCAATCTCCAACTTATAAATTTACGATTATATTTTTTTTAATACATTCTTAACCCACTCACGCAAACCACTCATTTTGCAGAACACTAAGTTAAAAATCTATTAACCATTTTTATAGTCGACCATACTTTCAGTTTTATCTGCTTAATAAAAGTATTTCAAAAATTCATATTTATAGATTTTTTGAAGCTTGCTAATATTTTAGATTCAGAACAATTCAGAAAACAATAATGGTTCTAGGTTATAAATAACTCGCTAAAATCTTGATTAAAACACATCGTAAAATATTAGCCACCTATTACGACGCCACTAAGGATATAAATGTAATCATCGAACTTACAAAGTTCTACTCAAACAAAGAACCGTTGCCATCTTTTCCTTCGAATATCTTCAACAAAAGGCCAATACAATAACACCATCCTTTATAGAATAATGAATTATTTAAGTCATTAAAATAATGCCCTACCAAACGACATCATCTTCCGCCTTACATTAGGTGTTGAGTAAATATCGCCAATGACCATTGTTAAACACAGAAATACGAGCAGCAAATGGGTATTAAAAGAGAATGGCGACATTTAATGGCGGTGGGTGTCAAAATAATCATTTCAGATAACTTTGTCGAAGAAAAATGAGATTCACTTTAACCAATAAAGAGAGTTACACTTTCTTGGTGGTCTATTATGTGCTTCAGGTTGTAAACTAAGAGCAAGAATCTGTTGGAAGGTTTCTGTTCTAGAAGAATACAACAAACACGGTTGCGTCAACATGTTTCGAATGCCGCCAAAATCCGCTTTAAATAGAATTTTAAGATTTCGCCAAATACGAAGGGCCCGTTTCGAGTTTCAGTCTGGCTGGCTGCTTTTATTGCTAATCACATTGCTGTTAAAATGAAACAGGATCCTAATGTCAAGTTCCAAAATACGACTGCCATCAACGTGTTGACTTTATGCACCATATTTGCCGACTTGGGTCTTTCAAGTGGGTAAATATTTTGGAGATGTTTATTTTGCTGAAGAATGTTTAAGTTGTTTAAGAATACTTTTTCGTACGCGGATGGTTTCTGATTTATTTAATTTCCCCTGACGTAATAATTTGAAATGTATTAAATTATTTTAATGTATTCGAATTACTGTGTTTCTGGGAATTAGAATGAATTTTAATTAAGATTAATTAGTTTTAGATTTAACATCGTATCGAAGTTCGAAAAAATGTTTAGATTAATTTGTGTTAAATAAAGTGTAATTTATTAATAGTATATAAATACTGAATTTCAAACTTGAAAGGGTTACAGCTATTCAGTTTAATTGATTTGTAAAACTGTTTAAAGTAAAATAGCTAAGTAACATTAACTACAAGAAATATTTTTATTCGACAATTTTAGCGTTGAATATGCAGATTTTTAAGCGGCATATTAACTTGATATGCATGTATGTAGCAATGAAAAAAGATACAAAACAATAATTGCAAGAAACGCTTTCGTTGGTCAATTGCATCGTTCGCTATGTATATTTTTCAAAAAAATATATATATATATCCTAATTTGACATGTGTGAAAGTAGTAATGACGCTGATATGTAACATTAATTGCAAGAAATGTTTACATTGGCCAGTTCTATTGTTCAATATGTAAATTTTTCAAGAGATATATTAATTTTGTTCAAGGACCATGTTTATAAATTTATAGCATAGCAAAATTGAAAAATTTAAAGTATATATGAATAAGTTATAAGCTTATAATCGTATAGTTATAAGTTGTTATCATTTTATTTTTCTTAGCAAAATATTCTGATTTTTTTAATCTGTCGTATTGATTATCAGTCTTGAATAGACCTGGAGATGATATCTGAAGTAGTTCGACAAGAACTGACCACCACCATCATAGGTTATATATCTATGATAGTTATGGGTATCCGCAAAGTCCTTCTTCATTAAACATGAAAAAGTGACGCTAAAGTATGAAGCCAGTGACAATGTAACTATTGTCTGTATTACAAATGTGTTTTATTACTCTTTTATTGCTTAGTTAAAAGTGTATGTGAGCATTTTCAAATGTCAATTTTAAATATTTTCGCATTTCTTACAAAATTTATTCTAACTACGAAACTTTTACAATAATTCAAGTTATTCTCCAAAAAAAATTTTTCATGAAAAATTTTTTTGGAATAAAAAATTACTTATTCCACCTTTTAAAAATAAAATGAGAAAAGAAATAAAATATTTATAGGTTGATTATCTTTCAATAGAAAAAAAAAAGCAAAAAAGGAAAAATATTCAAGCTCCAACTTATAAATTTAAGATTATGTTTCTTTTAATACAGTCAAACTCATTTCTTAACCCACACACGCAACCTACTCATTTTGCAGAACATTAAGTTAAAAATCAATTAACCATTTTTATAGTAGACCTACTTACAGTTTTATCTACTTAATAAAAGCATTTCAAAAATTTATATTTATAAATTTTTTGAAGCTTGCTAATATTTTAGATTAGAACAATTCAGAAAACAATAATTGTTCTAGGTTATAAATAACTCGCTAAAATCTTTGATTAAAACACATCATAAAATATTAGCCACCTATTACGACGCCACTAAGGATATAAATGTAATAATCAAACTTACAAAAGTTCTACTCAACAAAGAACAGTTGCCATCTTTTCCTTCGAATATCTTCAACAAAAGGCCAATACAACACAACCTTTATAGAATAATGAATTACTTAAGACATTAAAATAATGCCCCTCAAACATCTAAACTATCTTCCGCCTTACATTAGGTGTTGAGTAAATATCGCCAATGACCATTGTTAAACACAGAAATACGAGCAACAAATGGGTATTAAAAGCGAATGGCGTCATTTAATGGCGGTGGTTGTCAAAATAATCATTTCAGTTAATTTTGTTGGTGATAAATGAGATTCACTTTAACCAATAAAGACAGTTGCACCAAATCTGTTTGGAAGGTTTCTGTTCTAGAAGAATATAATAAAGATGGCTGCGTCAACATGTTTCGAATGGCGCCAAAATCCGCTTTAAATAGAATTTTAAGTTTTGCGCCAAATACAAAGGCACGTTTCGAGTTTCAGTCTGGCTGGCTGCTTTTATTGCTAATCACATTGCTGTTAAAATGAAACAGGATCTAATGTCAAGTTTCAAAATACGACTGCCATCAACGTGTTGACTTTATGCACCATATTTGCCGACTTGGGTCTTTCAAGTGGGTAAATATTTTGGATGTGTTTATTTTTGCTGAAGAATGTTTAAGTTGTTTAAGAATACTTTTTCGTACACGGATGGTTTCTGATTTATTTAATTTCTCGTGGCGTAATTAATTCTAAATGTATTAAATTATTTTAATGTATTCGAATTACTGTGTTTCTAGTGAACTGGAATGATTTTTAATTAAAATTAATTAGTTCTAGATTTAAGATTATATCAAAAATACAAAATAAATTTTAGATTAATATGTGTTAAATGAAGTGCACTTTATTAATGTTATATAAATGCAGAATTTCAAACTTTGAAGGGTTAGAACTATTCATTTTAATTTTAATTTAAGTAAAATTGTTTAGGTTATGGTTTAAGACGTGAAATAAATACTAAAAGAATGCTTATTGTTAGCTTGATTTTTCTGCACATTAAGAAAATATTTAAATTACATTTTCCTCAAATGAAACTAAAATGATGTTTTTGCAAAATGGTGATTAAACTTTTCTAATTTGTGCTTCGGGAACTTGGACTATAACTCTGTTTGAGTTATAACCGAGTGGCAAGCGCTTTGGCATTCTGTACCACAGATTTCGGATTCGATTCTCAGGGGGGCCATGGATATTGTAGTGATTCAGAATCCACTTTAAACTGTAGGTCCCGGTCTCCATATGACCGTGGAGCGTATCAGAGCCCTATCAGACTTTTCACCCACATCATTTCCAAACTGTGAAGGGACAACTCAGCTCTAGGCACAATGATGTGGTGTAGTAGTAGTGGTTTACTTGCTCTGTATGCCAGTAGAGCGCTTCAACAAAAAAAATAATAATAATAACTAATAATAATAAGTTTTCAAAGTAAACTGTTGACAACTCTTTCTAAAGAGTAGACTTAATTTAAAATGGAATGATTACGTAAAGGTGACTTGTACATTATTATACCTTGTAAATGAAGAAGTGCCTCTAAGAATAAATCAACATAGAAAAAGCTTATTGAGAAGGTCAGGATCCGTGGTGTGAGGAATGATGGATAAAGACGGTTTTTAAATAATTCCTCATTGCTTTTAATTATTTATCAAATTTATTTATTAAATATTTGTTAATTAAATTTTTAATTAGATGAATTAATTTTAATTAATGTATATTAACAATTGTATTATTTAATTTTTAAACTAAACTTAACTTCTTTAAAATTTAAGTTTAGTTAAGTTTAATTAGTTAGAATAAAACTTTCATAATACTTTTTTTCCTTTTACCCATTCTATAGGGCTTTAAAGCCGCTGGTAGTGAAACAGTGGGACGCGATGTATTGTTTCATTCAGATAAATATTAAAAAGTACCTTAAAAGAAAAAAATTTAACAAAAAATAATTTGGAAAAACATATTGAGGAACAAAAGTTATAATGACCTTTGATTTCATATTACTAATAATTCCCTAGTTAGTAAGTAAATCCAGATTATATAATTAAAAAAATTCCTGGTTAATGATTCATGAGGGCCTGACAACCGAGTGGCTAGCACTCTGACAGCTGGTACCACAGGTTTCGGGTTCGAGTCCCGGAAGTGCCATGGATGTTTGTAGTGATTTGGAATCTATTTTAAACAGTAGGTCCAGATCTAATAGGATCGCAAAGAGTTGTGGGGGCGTTGTTACTCCCTGTCCGTAGCTTATCTTCAAGCTACACGCGCCCCCTGGGTAGTGCTAAGTGAGTAACCTCAGTGCAGCTCATGACATGAAGGAGAAGGTCACGTTCTAAATATTTGCCAGCTGCAGTAAAAAAAAAAAGATCCATGAATACAAAAAAATATTATCTTATATATTATTATTATATAATAAATAAATCGCATATTTATGTGTGATTTTTTTTTAATTGCCTACAATTAAATCAAGTTAAAATTAATTACTTTGTAACAGCCTAGAGAAAATTCTTTAATATATCATGTGCTTATTTTAGCTTATCATCCTTTTTGTTATTACTTAAATTTTATTTTATTTCACAACTATTATTAGAATAAAACATATTATTTATTTTAATCATACTTTTTTTTTTCCGCACGAATGGCTATAAATAAATATAAATCGAAAAATAATACTCAATCTATGAAATTCGAAACTTAAATAAAGTTGCATACGATACAAAAAATTAAAGATTTAATGCTTCGCAAGAAATTCGATAATTTTAGACTTGAAAAAATTTCAAAGCGTCATAAAAATAAATGCTAATTTATCTCACATCAAATTTCAGTATCAACATTTTTTACAAATTTATTCACATTTTTACATTTTTATGATGTGCTTAATCTTGAAACTTACTTAAAAATTTTGCGATTACTGCGATAAATAAAATCTCACCTGAGTAGAATTGTAAAAGTTACTTTCATTTCCAATAATTTTAGAAAGGGTTATTTAAGCATGACTTTATGCGATTTGTTATTAATAACACTAATTATTAAAACTTTAAAAACATAAGATTTATTCATTTATAATCACAGTTTAAAATTGATAACAGATTTTGAATTCTTCTCTTTAAAATTCCTTGTTTTGGCTTTGGACTTGGAGATGATATCTCAAGTAGTTGAACACGAACTGACAAGCACCATCAAAGGTTTAAGTATGGTAACAATAATCTTTTAATGATTTTAGCAATGTAAAACTTGAATATTTCATCTGCATTAGAAAATTGTTTTTATTAACCTGTTATTGCTTATTTAAAAAATTTATGTGAGCATTTTTAAACATGAATTTTAAATATTTTCAAATTTCTTTCTAAAATGTAATCTAATTATGTAAATTTTACATTGATTCAATTTATTCACAAAACAAAATTTTTCGTAAAAAAAATTTTGTTATAAAAAAATTTATTGCACCTTTTGAAAATAAAAATGATAAAAGAAATAAAATATTTATTGATTGAATTATCTTTCAAAAAAAGAAAAACAAAAAATGGAACATATTCAACTCCAGCCTAAATATTTACGATTATATTTCTTTTAATACATTCAAACTCATTTCTTAACCCAACTCACGCAAACTACTCATTTTGCAGAACATTAATTTAAAAATCTATTAACCATTTTTATAGTCGACCCACTTTCAGGTTTATTTGCTTAATAAAAGTATTTCAAAAATTCATATTTATAGATTTTTGAAGCTTGCAAATTTTTTTTTAGATTCAGAACAATTCAGAAAACAATAATGGTTCTAGGTTATAAATAACTCGCTAAAATCATGATTAAAACACATCGTAAAATATTAGCCACCTATTACGACGCCACTAAGGATATAAAATGTAATAATCAAACTTACAAAAGTTCTACTAAACAAAGAACCGTTGCCATCTTTTCCTTCGAATTTCTTCAACAAAAGGTCAAAACAATTAACACCATTCTTTATAGAAAAATGAATTACTTAAGACATTAAAGTAATGCTCTACCAAACGACATCATCTTCCGCCTTACATTAGCTGTTGAGTAAATATCGCAATGACCATTGTTAAACACAGGAATACGAGCAACAAATGGGTATTAAAAGAGAATGGCGACATTTAATGGCGGTGGGTGTCAAAATAATCATTTCAGATAACTTTGTCGAAGATAAATGAGATTCACTTTAACCAATAAAAAGGCAGTTACACTTTCTAGCTGGTCTATTATGTGCTTCAGGTTGTAAACAGAGAGGTTGGAAGGTTTCTGTTACAGAAGAATACAACAAATATAGTTGCGTCAACATGTTTCAAATAGCGCCAAAATCCGCTTTAAATAGAATTTTAAGATTTCGCCAAATACAAAGGGCACGTTTCGAGTTTCAGTCTGGCTGGCTGCTTTTATTGCTAATCACATTGTTGTTGAAATGAAACAGGATCCTAACGTCAAGTTTCAAAATACGACCGCCATCAACGTGTTGACTTTATGCACCATATTTGCCGACTTGGGTCTTTCAAGTGGGTAAAATATTTTGGAGGTGTTCATTTTTGCTGAAGAATGTTTAAGTTGTTTGAATATTTTTTCGTACGCGGATGGTTTCTGATTTATTTAATTTCTCGTGGAGTAATTAATTCTAAATGTATTAAATTATTTTAATGTATTCGAATTACCGTGTTTTAGTGAACTGGAATGAATTTTTATTAAAATTAATAAATTTTAGTTTTAAGATTGTATCAAAATTAGAAATAAATTTTAGATTAATATGTGTTAAATGAAAGTGCACTTTTATTAATTGTATATAAATACAGAATTTCAAGCTTTGAAGGGTCAGAAATATTCATTTTTAATTTTAATAATAAAATTGTTTGCGTTATGATTTAAAACGTGAAATAAATAAAAGATGTTTATTGTTAGCCTGGTTTTTATTTTGCAGTGCAATGTTTCGGCCTACCTAGGCCCCGGCCTAGGCTTCAAGAGAGAATTGCCACTTTCAGGTTCAAAGGAACACTTTAATTCTTATTTACAAGTATTATATATATATTTACAGAAATCTAAACCTATTAAAAATTATTATTTTAAAAAAGGGAAAATAAAGAAATTAAATTTGATTCATAAAGTGCAATTCACTACAAGGATGGAGATTTTCAAGTCTACGACAAATCCTAATTCACCGGTTTGCGGCAGACCTTAATTATCACACTGTGTGATACACGAAACCACAAAGGGCTCACTTTGTAAATAGACGGAATCTCTAGCATGTTTAATCACACCCAGAAAAAAAAGAAAAACAACATTTCTTGTCGACTCGTCGCAGATTTTTTCCTTTTACTCCAAAAAACCTTCCTTTAAAAAAAAAATCCTCAGCTTCACGATCAGCTTCCTTCACTTCTCATTGGAATAGACATTTCTCAACTCGTGATCTATCACTCATCATGATAGAACAACTCATGATATGATCCATATGCCATCTGTAATTGTTTCTACACATACAATCGCTAAATTCATGAGGTCTCATCATCCATGACACTAAATATCTGCTATCAGATTTGAGTGACAAGTTGTTCTCATTAGTACAAACCCTAATTCCATGTAATATAACTATCCACAACACTGCTTACCTTTGTCAGATTTCTTGCTATCTGTTGTTATTATGTACCTGTTAAAAGTGCATTAATTACATTACTGACACTAATTACATTAATGACATTAGTTTTGTATTTTATTCATATAAATATTAAAAAGTACCTCAAATAAAAAATTAACAAAAAATAATTTGGATGAACATTTTGAGGAATAAAAGTTATAATAACTTTTGATTTCATATTACTAATAATTCCCTAGTTCGTAAGAAATTCCATATTTAATAATTACAAAAAAATTTAATGAATAAATAACCCTGAACCAATAAAATATTAATATTATATATTATTATAATATTATAAATATATCGCGTATTTATGTAAGCGTGATTTTTAATTGCCTACAATCAAATCAAGTTAAAATAAAGTATTTTGTAACAACTAGACATAATTTTTTAATATGATATATTAAAAAATTACGATTACTTACTTTAGATTATCATTCTTTTGTTAGTACTTAAACTTTATTTTATTTCCCCGGCTATTATTAGAATAAAACTTATTATTTATTTTAATCGGGTTTTTTTCCACGAAAGGTTATAAATAACTACAAATCGAAGAAATAGTATTCAATTTATGAAATCTGAAACTCAAGCAAAGATGTATATGCGACAAAAAATTAGAAAATTAATGCCTCGCAAGAAATTCGATGCTTTTCGAGTTGAAAAAATTTCAAAGCATCATAAAAATAAATGCTAATTCATTTCTTATAATATTTCAGTATCAACATTTTTACAAATTTATTTTATTTTATGGTGTCTTTAAATCCTGAAAACCTATTTAGAATTTTTGCAATGACTGCTACAAGTAAAATCTCTCCTGAGTAGAATTGTAAAAGTTTAATTTTCATTTCATTTCAAACAATTTTAGAAAGGGTTATTTAAGCATGACTTTATGCTACTTGTTATTACTAACACTAATTGTAAAACTTTAACAACTTAAGATTTATTCATTTATTTTCACTATTTAAATTTGATAGCAGATTTTTGAATTCTTCTTTTTAAAATTCCTTGTTTTTGTTTTTTCATTTTCTCTCAGGTACATTCCTTACAAATTTACTTATTTATCTATTGTTATTTTTATTTATATTTATTTATTGTAACTTATTTTTATATTGCTCCAAATATATTCCTTACAAATTTACTTTCTGAATTCTTGATCGAATTTTGAATTCTTCTCTTTAAAATTCCTTATTTTGGCTTTGGACCTGATTTAATACCTAAAGTAGTTCAACAAACACCATCAAAGGTTTAGGTATGATAACAATAATCTTTGAATGATTTTTAGCAATGTAAGCATTGAGTAGTTCATCGGCATTAGAAAAATGTTTTTATTAACCTATTATTGCTGAATTAAAAGCGTATGAGAACATTTTTAAATGCTAATTTTAAATATTTTCACATTTCTTTCAGAAATTTAATCTAATTATGAATATTTTACATTGATTCAAGTTATTCCCCAAAAAACAATTTTCATTAAAAAAAAACATTTTGCTATAAGAAAAATTATTTATTGCTCTATTAAAAATAAAAATGATAAAAGAAATAAAATATTTAATAGATTGATTATCTTTCAGTAGAAAAACAAAAAAAGGGAACATCTTAGAACTCCAACCTATAAATTTATGACTACGTTTCTTTTAATACATTCAAACATACATTATTAAAAGCATTTCAAAAATTCATATTTATAGATTATTGAAAACTTTCTAATATTTTAGATTCACAAAACAATCATTGTTCTACGTTATAAATAACTCTCTAAAATCTTGATTAAAACACACCATAAAATATTAGCCACAAAGACTATAAATGTAATAATCAAACTTACAAAAGTTCTACTAAACAAAGAACTGTTGCCATCTTTTACTTTGAATATCTTCTACAAAAGGCCAATACAATAACACCATCCTTTACAGAAAAATGAATTACTTAAGACATTAAAATAATGCCCCGTCAAATGAAACCATCTTTCGCCTTACATTAGCTCTTGAGTAAATATCGCCAATGACCATTGTTAAACACAACCAGTTGTTTAAGAATATTTTCCGTACGCGGATGGTTTCTGATTTATTTAGTTTCTCGTGGCGTAATTAATTCTAAATTTATTAAATTATTTTAATGTATGCGAATTATCGTGTTTCTAGTGAACTAGAATGATTTTTAATTAAAATTAATCAGTTTTAAATTTAAGATTGTATCAAAATTCGAAATAAATTTTTAGATTAATATGTGTTAAATGAAGTGCACTTTATTAATTGTATATAAATACAGAATTTCAAGCTTTGAATTGTTAGAAATGTTCATTTTAATTATATTAGTAAAATTGTTTGGGTAATGATTTAAGACGTGAAATAAATAAAAAGATGTTTACTGTTAGCCTTGTTTTTATTTCGCAGTGTAACGTCTCGGCCTAGAACTATTCGGCCTACCCAGGCCTCGGGCTAGGCTTCAAGAAGAGTGCCACTTTCAGGTTCATAGGAACATTTTAATTTTTATTTGCAAGTGTTATATATTTTACAGAACTCTATTAAAATTATTTACAAAAAAAAAATGAGAAACACAAAAAATTAATTTGATTCTAAAGTGCAGTTCACTACAAGGACGGAGATTTTTAAATCAGAGTCTACGATAAATATATTACATCAGTCTGCGGCAGTATCACACAGTGTGATACACGAAACCACAAGGGGTTCACTTTGTAAATAGGCGGAAATTCCTGCCTGTTCAATCACTTTCAAAAAAAAAATTAAAACAGCATTGCTTGTCGACACGTAACATAACTCTTCCCTTTTTTCTCTAAATACCTTCCTTTAAGAAAATTTATCAGCTTCCTTCACTTCTCATTGGAATAGACATTTCTTAGCTCATGGTACCACCCATCTGAGGGACTCATGGTGTAGGCAGGCGTAATTCATTGTGTAGGTAGTCCATATGCCATCTGTAATTGTTTCTATACAGACAATCGCTAATTTCACGAGATCTCATTATCCATGACGCTAAATATCTGCTCTGAGATTTCAGTGACAGGTTTTTCTCATTAGTACAAACACTACTTGCATGTAATATAGTAACTATCCTTAACACTGCTTATCTCTTTTCAGATTTGAGTGACAGGTTGCTATTATGTACCTGTTTTTTACATTATTGACACTAAGTACATTAATGAAGTTTGCATTTAATTCAGATAAATATTAAAGACCTCAAATAAAAAATTAACAATAAATAATTTGGAAAGACATTTTGAAGAACTAAAGTTATATTGTCTTTGAATTCCCATTACTAATAATACCCTCGTTGGTAAGAAATTCAGATTTAATAATTTAAAAATTAATGATTAAGGATCCATGAACACGATAAAAATATTATTTTATATATTATTATTATATTATAAATATATCGCGTATTTACATAAGTTTTTTATAAATGCCTACAATCAAATCATGTTAAAATAATGTATTTTGTAACAACTTAGAATTCCTTAATATATCATATGCTTACTTTAGATTATCCTCCTTTTTCGTTATTACTTAAACTTTATTTTATTTCACTGCTATTAATGGAATAAAATTTTTAATCGGACTTTTTTCCCACGAAGGTTATAAATAATACAAATCGAAGAAATAGTATCCAATCTATGAAAACTGAAGCTTAAACAAAGTTGTACAATATGAAACAAAAAATTAAAATTTAATGCTTCGCCAAGAAATTCAATGCTTTTCGATTTGAAAAAATTTCAAAACGTCATAAAAAATAAATTCTAATTCATTTCACATCAAATTTCAGTATAAACATTTTTACAGATTTATTTTATTTTATGATGTCTTAAATTTTGAAAACTTATTTAAAATTTTTTGCAATCACTGCGATAAATAAAATCTCACCTAAGTAGAATTATATAAGTTTAATTTTATTTCTTTTCGTTTCCAATAATTTCAGAAAAATTTATTTAGGTATGACTTTATGTGACTCACATTTAATAATACTAATTATTAAAACTTTAAAAACTTATTTTATTCATATATGATCCCGGTCTATATTTCATAGCAGATTTTGAATTATTCTCTTTAAAATTCTTTGTGTTTTCTTTTTTTTACTCTCAATGTATATTCCCTACAAATTTACTTATTTATTTATTTATTGTTATTTACATTTATTTACTGTTACTTATTTATTTATTACTCCAAGTACAGGGTGATTATAATTACAGTCCCACATTCAAAATGCTGTAAAAAAAGAACCACTCGCCACAATGAGTTCAAATCTGAACTGAAGATACTTGAAAAAGGAAACAATATGGCATCAAAAAAGGTTCATTAATGAAATTCAGAAATGCATTAATTTCATATGTATGAAGGTAATAATGATGTTTATATGTAACATTTATTGCAATAAATATTTGCATTGGTCAGTTGCATGGCTCAATACTCATATTTTTAAGTGGTGCATTGGTTTGATATGTGGGAAAGTAAAAATAACTTATATAAGTTTTTGACTACAAGAAACATTTGCATCTGACAACTGTAGAGTTGAATATGCGGATTTTTTAATGGACATATTAATTTGATATGCATGAATGCAGCAATTAAGTAGCAATGTAACATTAATTGCAAAAAATGATTTCTTTGGTCTGTTGTATCGCCTAAATATAACTTTTTCAAATGATATATTAATTTTGTTCAAGAGCATGCTTATTAATTTATAACAGTTCAAATTTGAAAAATCTAAAATATTTAAATAAATTATTAGCGATTATCACCATATTTTACTTAGCAAAATATATTTCTGATTTTTTTTTTTAATCTATCGTATCGATTATCAAACTTGAATAGACCTGGAAATGATACCTAAAAACTGACAAGCACCATCAACGTGAAATCAGATTTAAGTGGGGTAACAATAATCTTTTAATGATTTTAACAATGTAAGCATTGAGTAATTCATCTGCATTATAAAAGTGTTTTTTATTACCATATTATTGCTTAGTTAAAAGTGTATGTGACCATTTTTAAATGTGAATTTTAAATATTTTCACATTTTTTTCAAAATTTAATCTGATTATGAAATTTTACATTGATCCAAGTTATTTACGAAGCAAAATGTTTCATAAAAAAATTGATATAAGAAAAATTATTTATTATACCTTTTTAAAGTCAAAATGATAAGAGAAATAAAATATTTAATAGATTGATTATTTTCAATAGAAAATGCAACAAGGGAACAACTCCAACTTATAAATTTACAATTATGTTTCTTTTAATACATTCAAACTCGTTTCTTAACTCACTCACGCAAACTACTCATTTTGCAGAAAATTAAGTTAAAAATCTATTAACCATTTTTATAGTCGACCCACTTTCAGTTTTATTTGTAATAAAAGCATTTCAAAAATTCATATTTATAGATTTTGGAAGCCTGCTAATATTTTAGATTCAGAACAATTCACAAAACAATAATTGTTTTAAGTTATAAATAACTCGCTAAAATCTTGATTAAAACACATCATAAAATATTAGCCCCCGATTACAACGCCACTAAGGATATAAATGTAATAAACAAACTTACAAAAGTTCTGCCAAACAAAGAACCGTTGCCATATTTTCCTTCGAATATCTTCAACAAAAGGCCAATACAATAACACCAACCTTTATAGAATAATGAATTACTTAAGACATTAAAATAATGCCTCGCCAAACGACACTATCTTCCGCCTTACTTTAGGTGTTGAGTAAATATCGCCAATGACCATTGTTAAACACAGAAATACGAGCAACAAATGGGTATTGAAAGCGAATGGCGTCATTTAATGGCGGTGGTTGTCAAAATAATCATTTCAGTTAACTTTGTTGGTGATAAATGAGATTCACTTTAACCAAAGACAGTTGCACTTTCTTGCTAGTCTATTATGTGCTTCAGGTTGTAAACAGAGAGTGAAAATCTGTTTGGGAAGGTTTCTGTTCTAGAAGAATATAATAAAGATGGCTGCGTCAACATGTTTCGAATGGCGCCAAAATCCGCTTTAAATAGAATTTAAGATTTCGCCAAATACAAAGGGCACGTTTTGAGTTTCAGTCTGGCTGGCTGCTTTTATTGCTAATCACATTGCTGTTAAAATGAAACAGGATCCTAATGTCAAGTTTCAAAATACGACCGCCATCAACGTGTTGACTTTATGCGCCATATTTGCTGACTTGGGTCTTTCAAGTGGGTAAATATTTTGAAGGCGTTTATTTTGCTGAAGAATGTTTAAGTTGTTTAAGAATATTTTTCATACGCGGATGGTTTCTGATTTATTTAATTTCCCGTGGCGTAATTAATTCTAAATGTATTAAATTATTTTAATGTATTCGAATTACTGTCTTTCCATGGAACTAGAATGAATTTTGATTAAAATTAATTAGTTTTAGATTTAAGATCGTATTGAAGTTCGAAACAAATTTTAGACAAATATGTTTTAAATAAAGTGAACTCTATATAAGGGTATATATATAAATTATAAACTTGAAAGAATTAGAACTATTCATTTTAATTTTATTAGTAAAATTGTTTAAAGTAAAATTATTTAGGTTATCATGTAAGACGTAATATAAATAAAAGGATGTTTATTGTTAACCAGTTTTTTTTTTAATTTTTATTTACAAGCGTTATATATTTACAGAATTCTATTTTTGCAAATTATTATTTACAAGAATAAAAGAATTAAATTTGATTCGGATGATAGACGGAGATTTTCAAGTCTACGACGAATTTAATTCACCGGTTTGCGGCAGACCTTAATTATTACACTGTGTGATACACGAAACCACAAATGGCTCACTTTGTAAATAGACGGAAACTCTAGCCTGTTCAATCACTTGCAGAAAAAAAAAAAAAGCATTTCTTGTCGACTCGTCGCCGAACTTTTCCTTTTTTTCTCCAAAACCTTCCTTTAAGAAAATCCGTCAACTTCAGGGTCAGCTTCACTCACTTCTCATGTGAATAGACATTTCTCAGCTCGCGGTCTATCATTCATCACGATGGAACAACTCATGGTGTTGTCCAGTCCATATGCCATCTGTAATTGTTTCTACACATACAATCGCTAAATTCATGAAGTCTCATCATTCATGACACTAAATATCTGCTATCAGATTTGGTGAGGTTGTTATTATGTACCTATTAAAGTGCATTAATTACATTACTGACACTAATTACATTAATGACATTAGTTTGTATTTTATTCATATAAATATTAAAGTACCTCAAATAAAAAATTAACAAAAAATAATTTGAAAGAACATTTTGAGGAATAAAAATTATAATAACTTTTGATTTCATATTACTAATAATTCCTAATTTGGTAAGAAATTCCATATTTAATAATTACAAAAAATTTAAACAAATGAACACAATAAAATATTAATATTATATACTATTATTATGTTATAAATTTATAGCGTATTTACGTAAGCGGGATTTTTTTAATTGCCTACAATCAAAGCAATTTAAAATAAAAGTATTTTGTAACAACATAGAGAGAACTTACTTTAGATTATCATCATTTTGTTATTACTTAAATTTTTTTTTATTTCACATCTATTATTAGAATAAAATTTATTATTTATTTAAATCGGACTTTTTTTCCACGAAAGGTGATAAGTAACTACAAATCAAAGAAATAGTATTCAATCTATGAAATTTGAGTCTTAAACAAAGTTGTATATGAGATAAAAAATTAAAGATTTAATGCTTTGCAGGAAATTCGATGCCTTTCGATTTGAAAATATTTTAAATCGTCATAAACATTGCTAATTCATTCCACATCAAATTCCAGTATCAACATTTTTCAAATTTTTTTTATTTTATGATGTCCTTAATATTGAAAACTTATTTAGATTTTTGAAACTACAGCGATAAATAAAATCTCACCAGAGTAGTATTATAAAAGTTTAATTTTACTTCTTTTTATTTCCAAAAATTTTGGAAAAGGTTATTTAAGCATGACTTTATGAGACTTCTTATTAATAGCACTAATTACTAAAACTTTTAAAACTTAAGATTTATTCATTTATGATCACGGTCTAAATTTGATAGCAGATTTTTAATTCTTCTCTTTAAAATTCCTTGTTTTTGCATTTTATTTAGGAATATACTTGTATTCTTACAAATTTACTTATTTATTTATTTATTTTATTTTATTTTTATTTATTTATTTCCTTACAAATTTTTTATTTATTTATTGTTGCTCCAAGTGCAGTCCACAAATTATTTATTTATTGTTATTTTATTTATATTTTTATTTATTACTCCAAGTATATTCCTTATTTGCTTATTTAATTTATTCTTATTACTCATTTATTTGCTCCAAGTGCATTCCTTACAAATTTACTTGTTTATTTATTGCTCCGAGTGCATTCCTTACAAATTTACTTATTTATTTATTGACCTAAATGCAGTCGCCATCAAAATGGCAGATGCGTAGCAGATTCAACATTACCTAGGAGACACGACGGGAGACCTAATACATTGTTCCCACATTGCTCTTTCCCAATTTTCAGCACCTCTAGAATTGGCAGCAAGGCTTTGGTCTGGTTTTTGTCCTCTATGGTCATTTTATACACACTTTAACTTAATTAGACCGGGACATACAGTTTAACGGGAATTCGAACCACTCACAAACATCCATGCCACCGCCATGTACATACCCTTCTCCTCGAGTTCTAACAAAATAATTGCTAAATCTTTCCAGCCTATAGATTTTTCATGTTCATCCTCGGCCAGGCACTATGGTTCCTTTTTCTGTTTCCCTTGCTATGATTGGAACAAAGCCCACTCGGTTCGAAACCCAGTGATCCTTGACCACTCCGATCTATTTCTATTAAACTACTAAATATGAATATGAAGAGTACTAAATATGAAGATGTTTATGCCATGTATTTATCCTTAATAGGGAGTTACTTTATACCAATTATTAGTACTCAATATGGAGGAGGTTTGCAGGCATGATAGTTACAATTATTTAATATAGAATGAATCACACATATAATTTTCCAACTCCAATTTCTCACCTCTAAAGAAATAGCTCTTTACCAATTACTTAATATGGAATTAATTATTACTTAATACGGAGTCGTTCATACAAATATTTAATATGCAGTTACTCAATTCAATGAGGAGTTATTCCTACCAGTTATCAGTACTAATATGTAGTTAGCTTTATTTAATATAGAGTTGCTCAGAACAGTGACAAGTATTTAATATGCAGTTACTCAAACCAGTTATTAGTATTCAATAAGGAGTTATTCCTACCAGTTATCCGTATTTAATATGGAGTTAATTGTTACTTAATATGGAGTCAATCATCCGACAAGTATTTATTACGCATTTACTCAAACCAGTTATTAAAATTCAATGAGGAGTTATTCCTACCAGTTATCAGTACTTAATATGGAGTCAATCATTAGTTAATATATAGTTTCTCGACCAGTGGCAAGTATTTAATATGCAGTTACTCAAATCAGTTATTAGTATTCAGTAAGGAGTTATTCCTACCTGTTATCCGTATTTAATATGGAGTTAATCATCATTTAATGAGGAGTTAATGATTATTTAATATGGAGCTACTTGTATGAGTTACTTGACAAATATTTAATATTCAGTTACTCATACCAGTGATAAGTATTTAATATACAGTTACTCAAATCAGTTATTAATATTCAATAAGGAGATACTACAACCAGTTATCAATACTTAATATGGAGTTCGTCATACCAGTTAGGCTACAAAAGACTTTTTGGATTAACTTAATTACTAAGTCAAAGTTAAATGTGTTGCTGTAAAATCTGTCATTTATAAATGATTTATAAAGAGTAATTAGAATTTTTATTTTCAATAATAAAAAGAATTACGGTTGATAAAATGTTTAGCTGATCAAAGAATAAAAAAATCATAATTTTAATGATGCAATTTGATATTTTTAGTTGAAAATCTAAAAAAAAAAAAAAACAGTAAAATTAATTATTATTTTAAAAGGATAATAAATACTTTTGATATTTCTTTTTTAACTTTGAGTTCCAATTATTGAAATAAAAGAAGCAAAAAAATAAGTTATTGATTTGAATAAACAGTGAAAATAAAATTAAAAAAGATTACGAAAAATTCTCTTGAAACAAATGTTTTTCTTTATCTTTCAATTAGTTACATTTGTAAAATATTTTTATTTATTTATTTCCAATATTTCGCTTCATTAAAATGCTTATTTATTCAAATAAAAAAAATGTTGTATTTTAAGTATTTATTTTTATTTGTTGTTCTCGTTTATCTTTAAATTTGAAATCTTTTTGTAGAAAGAGAAAAATACTTTTCGAGTCAATTATTTCAAAAAATGTAATAACTCGATTTAAGAAGACGTAATTAATATGTTATAAAACTTTTTATTTCATATGATGTAAGCAAATTATGTAGGTAATTTATATGTACATAAATATATATATATATATATATGATATATATATATATACACTGAAGTGACAAAAAGTCATGGGATAACAATATGCAAATTTTCAGATGGCAGTAGCATCGCGTAGAACAGGTCTAAATGCGCAGAGCTTTCATTTCTGTTCAAGTTATTCATGTGAAGAGGTTTTGACGTGATGATGACCGCACGACGGGAATTAACAGACTTTGAACGCGGAATGTTAGTTGGAGCTAGACGCATGGGTCATGCCATTTCGGAAATCGATAGGGAATTCAACATTCCCAGATCCACTGTGTCAAGAGTGTGCCGAGAGTATGAAATTTCAGGCATAACATCCACCATGGACAGCGCAGTGGTCGACCGCCTGCATAACGACCGAGACCGGCGACGTCTGCAAAGAGTCATAAATTCTAACAGACAAGCAATACTGCGTCAAATAACCGCAGAAATCAATGTGAGACGTACAAGGGACTCGTCTGTTAGAACTGTGCGGAGAAATTTGGCTTTTCTTGGGCTATTCCAGCAGAAGACCGACTCGAGTGCCTTTACTGACAGAACGACATCGCTTGCAGCGACTCTCGTGGGCACGTGAGCATATCGGTTGGTCCCTAGATGAGATGGAAAACCGTGGCCTGGTCCGATGAGTTACGATTTCAGTTGGTAGAGCTGGTAGTAGGGTTCGAGTGTGGCGCAGGCCCACGAAGCCATGGACCCAAACTGTCAGCAATACACTGTTCAAGCTGGTGGTAGCTCCATAATGGAATGGGCTGTTTTTCATGGAATGGACTTGGTCCTCTGGTGCGACTGGACCGAACATTGACTGGAAATGCTTATGTTCAGCTACTTGGAGATCACTTGCAGCCATTCATGAACTTCATGTATCCAAACAACGATGGTATTTTTTATGGATGACAATGCGCCGTGTCACCGGGCCTGGCAACTGTTCGCGTTGGTTTGAAGAACATTCTGGACAATTCCAACGAATGATCTGGCCACCTAAGATCGCCCGACATAGTCCCATCGAGCATTTTATGGGACATCATCGAGAGGTCTGTTCGTGCCCAAAATCCTGCACTATCAACGCTTTCACAATTATGGACGTCTATCCGAGACAGCATGGCTCAATATTCCCTGCAGAAGACTTCCAACGACTTGTTGAGTCCATGCCGCGTCAGTGGCTGCGCTTCGCCGGGCGAAAGGAGGGCCGACACGATATTAGAAGGTACCCATGACTTTGTCACTTCGAAGTGTATATATATAGATAGATAGATAGATAGATAGATAAAGATTTATCTTTAAATTTGAAATCGTTTTGTAGATAGAGAGAAATATACTTTCAAAATCAATTATTTCAGAAAATGTAATAACTTGATTTAAAAAGACATAATTCATAAGTTATACGTGGGTCACTCTGAAAATTTTGAGATACGGCTAAGTGGTATAAGTTTAACTTACCAATTTTAAGGAAGTATTCAAAGTAGAACCCCTCAACATCAATGTACTTTTGCAGAAGATTTCTCCGAAGATTAAATGGTTCACGCCATCCATTTCTTGGAATTGATGAAAAAGTGCTTTTTATAGCCTCAGTAATCTCATCTTTGGAATGAAAACGGCGACCACGTAAATTTTCTTCAGATTCAAAAAAAGCCAAAAGTCACACATAGCACAATCAGGGAATAGGGTGGATGTTCTATTCAAAATTCGACTGTCGATCTTGCCGTATGAGAAGATGCATGTATAGCTGCGGATCAATGTTAGTTTCTTCTGTAATCATTTGGTACGTGCAGCGATTATCATCGACGAACATTTCTCGTATGGCCGACACATTTTCTGGAACTACAGCTGATGAAGGTCTTCCTGTGTGTTCTTGATCCAGCAGAGAACTTAGACCTCTAAGAAATTCTGTAAATCGTCTAAATACAGTAGTGCGAGATGGAGCTTCGTCTCCATATGCTAGTTAGACATTGAAGGCATTCTTCTTGATTTAATCCCATTTTAAAATCATAGCGCGATAATGCTCTCGCGTCAATTCCATTTCCTTTCTTTCAAAATTATCTTAAAAATTTTTTATTCTACAACAGCTAAATTGCAACTGTTGCCACAAATTATCGTCTGCGGCCATAAAGAATTCAAATTTACAAATTTAAAGAATATTTTTTTCCTTGCGTTTGTCGTCTGCCACTGTCTCAAAAAATTTCAGAGTTACCCTCGTATTCCTTTATTTTTATATGTTGTCAGTTAATTATATAGCTAAAAGTATGAATTATCTTTTATTTATATATAACACTATTAATTTTTAAATTTTATTAAAAACTTTTTTTCAAAAAAATTTATTTATTTATTATTATCGAAATTATTTATTATAATTTATCTATAAATATTTCTAATTTGTTTATAATAACTGTATTAATATTTATTATAATTTATTTATAAATATTTCTGATTTATTAATAAATTTATTAATATTTATTATAATTTATTTATTATAATCGAATACAATTATATTTTTCATTATCGAAAAAATTTTATAACACCTTTCATCCAATCAATATTAAATGAATATTTTCAGGAATTCTTTAAGTTAAATAAAAAATTTTGAAGAAGAAATTCCAAATACAGTGCACAATTGTTTTTCTTTCGTTCTCTTTGTTTACAAATATTTATTTTGTAAACTATCCAGAAATCACAGAACAAAGTATTTATTCCTATTGGCGATTTCTTTTCATTTTGACCGCCAAAACGCTTCGCCAAGCTGTTTTAACAGAATCTGATTTAAAAAATCTTACTTAAGCCTAACCGTCTATCATAGTATGTAAATTAGAAATATACAGGAATATAAAAAGGGCATGAAAATGGGATATTTGCATACTATGTATAAAATAGTTCAATTTCGTAACTTTTCCTTGTGGTTTATGGCGAAAATTTATTACTTAATCTAAGTACCAGTTCATTTAATGAATGATTAAATTGAAACATTCTTATGGGAGTTTTTATTTCATCTTAATGAAGTACCAGTCAGAACTTTCTCAAGGTCAAAAGATCAAATAATGTTCTTTAGAATTTTCGGGTTGTTCTTAATATTAATTATTTATTGAACGGAAAGGACAACAAATTTCAGAATTCTTTTTCCAATGATTTCAAAATATAAATTTTGAAAATCAGTCACTAAGAAAAAAATATAATAATTAAATCGTGATTAAGTAATAAAATTATTAATATTAGTAAAATTATTTTTAATTACAATATTAATTTATATGCAAGATGCTACGATATTAATTTTGATTTTTATGTTCTATGTATTGCAATATACATTAATCCTTATTATTATAAGCAACTTTAATTTGATGCCATATATATTATAAGAACAAAAATTAGGCTTAGAGTTACCAAAAAATTAATTTTTGACTCAATAAAAAAGGTTATAAGCAAAATATTATTTTTGTAATTTTTACGTGTGAAAATAATATATTTTAATAATAGTAAAGAGTAAAATGATTTTTAATTCAACCAGAAAAGGAAATAAGTTATTTTTATTTGAATGCGCTTCTCAATAGAGTACAAAATACAAAAATTGTTTCATTTGCAAAAATAAAAAATAAAATAAACGCAATAAAATAATACAAATAAATAAAATAAAATAAATACAATAAATCGATATATGCAAAATAAAAAATAAATACAAAATTATTATATTTTATTTGAATGCACTTATCATACAGTACAAAAATACAAATGCTAAATAATACATTGAAATATTATATATTAAAAATCAACTAATAAGACTTCTTATATTTATTTAAAAAGAAATAATAAAATAACAATAAAAATAATTAAATGCTAACAAAAAATTTAATTTTTCAATAAGCATTTATTAAATTTACATAACCTTAAAAATCATTTTTAATTGATTTGATATACTTAATATTATGGTGTTCTGGTGATCGAGACCACATCACAAATAAAGTATGCAGAGCTCATACCATTGAAATAGGATTATATTATTTAATTAGCATTTTAAAAGGCCGAAACTAACGCAGTATGATTCGCTACCAGCACACCATCCTAAACCAAAACCTAAAGACATGCGTGTTGCCAAATGCTCTCGCATAACTTCTAACAAATCGTCAGAGAGAAACAGTAAATAGAGAACGCATGAACATTGCTGGGAAGATGTAATGCTCACTACAACATCATTGATTATTTTTTTAAGTTATTGTTAATTACGAAAGTTCTACTTACTTACGAATATACATATACTTACGAATATATATTACTTACGAATATATATATATATGTATACAAAAATGTTTGCGTATAAAAAAAACCCTGTTATTTCACCAATGTTAACTATGCAACTAGTTTATGGAACTAACTTCCTATCACTAACTAAAGTAGTGCTAGGAAATTTCCACCGTGTTAATGAGAACCAATTATTGACACGCTTTGATTTTCTAGTGACATTATTTTTAAGTCACAGTTTTACAAACCAGCCTGCGTGATTACGAATCTAATTAGAAAAGACCAAATTCTTCATTTTAGATTGATTTTTTTTAAGACTATACATTTATATATAGTTAAATAAAGACCTTGTAATTAGCACATAGACTCTTGAAATACTGTAGAAATAATTTTGAAAATCCCATAAAAGAGCCCAATAGTAGTTTGGTTTGGATTGTCGCTCTACTATCATTTCTTGCACGCTTTGGGCTAATTAGACCGCTACCTACAGTTTATAAGGATTTCGAACCTCACAAACATCCATGCCTCCGCCAAGTTTCGAAAATGAAGCCTGTGGTACCAAGGCCAGAGCACTAGCCAATTGGCAATCAGGCAGCAGCCCAATAGCAAGTTCTCGCATTTAACCTTGGATACCACATAAATTGGTTGACTGAAAAATCTTTCTATTATCTTGTGAAAAGCTGCTGACGCCTTTGAGATATCCGCAGATTAAAAGTTTAACAAAAGTGGGTATATTTATGACACAGAGATTGGAGATACATGAGTCATCTTTACTGGTAAAATAGATGAATTAAATTAATTCTGTATAATTTGAGTACTTTTGTACAAAATTTGATATATTTAAAGACCATTTGAAGGCTAAACCTTCCTATGTATATACACAGAAAAAGGAAGGTACAGTAGGCCTCAAAAAATAAATCTTTACAGATTATCAATGCATAATTCTTGCTCAAAATTTTTGTTTCAAATATGGTATACAAAAAAATTTCATGTCTTATGTTTTCCAACTATAAAATTGATAATTACACAACATTATTTTTGTGCCTGAATTTAATTGTTTGCGAAGTGTAAGGATTTAAGGTTGAATGATGCTTTATCAGCGGAAAAACCTGCTATTTATTACACCTGGAAAAACCTGCTAATCATTGGGAAAACCAAGTAAAAAAGATCCTTTAAACGTCATTTATCATTACAAAAACATTATCGTGTTACCAGTTTGTTTTCACGTTTGATTTTGGATGACTACTTGTAGTTTAAATTACTTTGTTAAACACTAAAAAGAAAAAATATTATTTTTGTAGACATTTTTTTAATGTTGGCTCCATTCTCAAGCATCCCACCACTATGGTCCATGCCTCCTCTGGAGACACTTTCTCAGCCTCAGTGTAAGACGAAAATTAAAAAATTTATTAGGGCGAAGAAAAGGACTCAAAATGAATAGCTTCTGTGCAAACTGCGTGTTGTAAAAAGAAAAATCTCCAGAAGTAGTATCCCTTATTTTATGAATAAAGAAAAAAGAATATAAATAATAAATAATAAAAAATGCTGAGACCTTCCGCTCGGCAAATGTCGGTTTATCCTGTATGAACATTGGAAAAGCGGAGTGAATAAACCTCAGGAATATGCCAATGCTTTAATAACGTAAGAGATATATGTGAAGCAATTTGATTGGTCACTACTAGCAAGAATGGCCGCATTCAATAGCCACATGAATATAAAGCAAATGTTGTAAATAGATCGGAAAAATTTGAGGAAGAACGTCTGAATTGTTCAAGAATATCTAGAATATTCAAAAGTAAGATTACTGTAGTTGTAAATGAAAAATGAAAGTCTTCCATATTCTACAAAGAAAACGTTGTCACATTCAATAGCCAAAAGAATATATCAAAGTTAGAAAATTCTGGTCGTAAATGAAGAAAGAAGTATTCCAAATACAATAAGAAGTACTATGCAGCTCAATAGTCAGCCGAAAAATGCCAAAAGTGATAAATATGAAACTTCAAAAAGAAAAGAAGAGATCGACCAACGCACTACGAGTACTTATAGCCATTGGTAAATACAAATGTTTAAAATCCCAAGCCAAAAACTTGAAAAGTGATTCAAAAACCATACTACAAAACACTTCTAATCAAATAAAAGCCAAAATTCTCCAGAAAATTCCTTGAGACTAACGTTGCTCCTGAATCATTTCAAGAGTTAAGGGACCCAAAAGTACCATTTTTGCGCCACTACTTCTAATGTAGTTTTTATTTTATTATTATTTTTTATTTATTTATTTATTATTATTATGGTCCTCATTTTAGGATGTAACTCCACGGACTAACCAGGACAACATCATATATTTTCTCGCATGATAATAAATACATTATTTTTAAAAAAAATTTTCCTTATCTAATGAAATAACCTTGTTTAAACAAAACCTCAATAATTCAATAATTTTTAAGCATTCATGGAATTTTAATTAAACCTCATAGGTTATTAATTCACTATAATTGATGTCTTTTTTGATTTTTAAAACTTTGTTATTACTTCAGAGATTTTTATTTTTGATTCAAATTTGTCCACAATATTAATTGCTGTATTTAAAAAGAAGCTACATAAATTGTTTTATCAAAAAACGAAATCTATGGAAACGTCTAAAAATACCAATCCACCCACGCTAACGCGGGCAGAGCGCGCGCGGAAAAATAAATCTTTTCTGTAAAGGCTTTTTATCTGCAACCGTAATCTAGTAAGTTACCACAAGCAAAAAATCCGTTCGTATTAAAAATAAGTCAAACGAATAGGGGCTCTTTTCATTTGCTAAACGACAAAAAACTTTTTAGATCACAAGTTTCACACAAAATGGCAATCCCACAAATCAAACTGCAACCGATGAGACCAAGAATTTAAATAGATGAGACGGAAGTGCGAACCCTCCCGTTGAGATTGATTTTCTCTCTCGGGCTGATCGAGGCGGGAGGGAGGCAGCAGGGGGTAGTGCAAGCTAAACAAAAAGATCCCTCTAACAAATGTGAATGTCACTTTCGTTTCTCTTTTCATTCCCAGTGATGAATGTTGCAGGTGGTGTCAAGAGGGAAACGAATAGCCATTTCGTCCACAGCCAGGAAATTCTTCTGTGACCGAATAAATAATCGCAGGTGCTGCCAAAGCTCTCCAGGCGGGAAGTGAATTAAATTCCGGGTTTCCAAAGGCTTCGGGCCGAAACGTAATTTCTTTCTTTTTATTCATTTCTTTTATTTCTTTTCTCTCTCTCGCCTTGTGCCGTATTTCAAACTTTTTAGCTTCCTTGCTTTCTTTTTCCGGAGCAATATTTTAGACTAAAATGTGAGGCGGTTTTAGTAGATTAGAATGTTTTCTGTACTTCTAGCGACGCGTCTTTTGTGTATGTATATGTGAAAATTTGAATATCCAGTCTTGATTGTGTTTACCATTAAATGGAAGTAGGATTGAAAGGAATAAGTTTAACTGAGATTTATTGAGCTTTTTTATCTTTTAAATAGTAACAAGTGTTTCAATCATGTTTATTGAATAAGAAATTTTTATTGTTAATAGAGGGTTCCCAGAATACTACATGGCAGTAAATTGCACAATAAAAGTTTTGCTACATATTTTAAGATAGAGTTTTCATAAAATTCTATCATTGAATAAAAGAGATAAAAAATGTCACATTCTTTTTATTTAATACCCATTAATTTTATTTTGGATACAAAAAAGACGTGGTATTTTGGGGTGAATTCTTTGCACTTACGCCTATAAAATGTATTGTGTGCAACTGTGTGAGGTTTCCATTTTAATTCAATAATAAATTTTTAGATAATAAGATGTTAACCGTTTATCATTACTATCATTTGCATTTAAACTTTAAATGTAAAAAGAATTGAACAAAGCAATTATGACAGTAAGGATCCACCATGCCTTCACGAGAAAAAAATATATAGCCAACGGGGGAAGAGTTTAAGGTTGATAAATCTTTCATTCAAGCACACAGATTGACCTTTTATTTCCAGAACTTTAAGCCTTTGCACGGTGTTTTTGTCACCGTTAGAGTTTGGAACCAATATTGGGAGAGGGAGAAAAGAGAAAAGGGAGTGGTGCGGAGTGGAGTGAAGATTTCCAGGCAGTAAGGAGGGAACAAAAGAAAAAAGTACTCACTTTTAAGATGATTTTGTAAATATTTGTTACATAATTGTGTTTTGTGTACTACGTGTGTTGCAGTTGTGCAGTGCTGTCTTAGCAAATTTTTTAATAAATATGGCAACTAAGGTAGCCTAAATATCCTAGGTAGCCTAAATATCGATATATAAACACATTGGTATATACGGCATATGGACCATGGGAAAGCTGTTCTGCAATAAAAAGAAAATAGTTCAAATTTTGAACCCTAGAGGGCAATTTTAAAAAATTCCTTTTGAAAATTAATCAAACCTTTAAAGAGATTTGCATTCAGAGCCTGAAAAATCATTCTGCCCTTGACTTTGTCATCGTTAATCATGGGCCTTACGAAGAAATATCGAGCTTTACTGGTAAAACTGCTTTTATCAGAACGGGTGGCAATAGCTTATCTGCACTTCGTGAATATCGTCGTTTGAAGGGATTGCGAAAGGGCCTATGTCGAAGAATGGTTTGGAGAAGATGGTTATGAAATTTGAAGAGACTGGAGACTTGGGTGTGCTGCCAGGAAGAGGGCGGAAACGTGTTGCGAATGAAAGTATCGAAGAAGTCGCTACTGCTGTGGTCGAAAGAGACTCTACGTCCAGCTATTCTTATATCGCTATTCGAACAAATGTTCGATCGGTGTCACGTGAGGGGGGCGATTTCTAACATTCTACGATTAATTTAAAAAATAGTATCCGTATAAGATCCATGTGGAAATGCTACAACCTCAAGACTACCAAACACGCCAGGAAGTTGCTTGCCGATTTTGGCGAGAATGGAAGTTGATGATGCATGTCCTTGGCAAATTCTGTGGAGATGAGGCACATTTTCTTTAGATGGAGCTGTGAATAATCAAAATTGCCGCATATGGGGTGCTTCACTTCATAATCATGCACCAACAAGCACTGCATTTTGATTGCGTGACTGAATGGTCTGGATTAACTGCTGACTTTATCCTCCGGACCGTTTTTCTTTGAAACTCCCTCTTCTCAAGGTCCTAAAACGTGCTCTGTCACGAGTGCGATACAGTGAACTCTTTCGACAACAGATCATTCCTGTTTTACAGGAACGGCAATGAGTGTTTACAGACCACTATCTTCATGCAAGATGGAGCAACTTCATAGGGCGCCAAATCAAAGAACTGCTTCGTGCTAACTTTGGCGGGAGTCGTGTAGTATCAATCTGGCCTCATCGTTCACCCGACTTAAATCCCTGTGATTTCTAGTTGTGGGGATTCCTGAAGATCGATGTGTATATGGAGGAGGAATTAAGGACTTTACCTAAAAATGGAAATCAGTATCACACGCCATGTTGGCACGAAATTCCTCCAGAGTTTCTTCGCTCTACCATTGAACACACTATAATGCGCTTTCAACACGTAATTGATGTCAATGGAGCACGTTGAGCATATTCTGTAGTTGAATAAATTTTAATGGTTCTGACAATTTTTTTTGTCCTTCTTTAGGTACCATAATTCCTCTTGGTGGACAAAACTTGAACTATTTTTTTTATTGCGAAATCTTTCCATCATGGTCCATATACCGTATATACCAAGTTTCATCAAAATCCGTTGGAGTAGAACGGATTCTACAGGGGGTCTGAATAGGGTCACTTTAATTATAACCACTCTGTATTTTTCATATTCTAATTGTACACCGTAAATGTCATTATCATTGCAGCAAAACTATAGATTTGTATTTTTCTTGTTGGTAGATCTAGTGAATAAATTATTATTTAATTTTTGTACATTTATTAATGATAATTATAACTCTAAAAACAAAAATGTCTACATATGTGGCCAAGTTGTTCAAAGAGGGATATTTAATCAAAAAAGAATTGATTATTTTCATTTTCATTATTACTTTTTGAACAACGAATTTTTACTAATTTTAAAGTGATATTACAGCATAAGCGATAAAATTGGTAAGTTGGTAAGCGAAGATAAAAAATTGTAGCTCCATTGCAGATTAACGGCGTCAAGAAGTTAAAAGAGTACAGTTATCTAAAAAAGTTAAAGTTATCTAATAAAGCATTGATTATTTTCCTTTTCGTTATTACTTTTTTTGAACAATACGGTTACTAATTTTTAAAGTAACGAAATTTACAACTTAAGCATTTATCATTATAACTTATAGAAATTGTGAAGATAAAAATTGTAGCTAAATAAAAATTATTCCATGCAGGTAAAAATTTAGAACTGAATAATAAATCAAATGATTAGCAATAAGAAAAGATCAAAGAATTTCTATACTACATCATTCTCATAGTATCACCCAAGACCTTGACGCCTTGTTTAGAGAAACGGAGATGATCCAAGTTCCAGTAGGTCCCTACCTAATACATTTCGGCGGCACAAAGACTACTACTTTTCCCACCACCTACTGTTATAAAAGTGACTTTATTTCGGATTTCTTGTTGTTTGAAGAGAAAAATGAGACAAACTTGGCGGAGAAAAGTAAATAAAAAGGGTGACAGAAAGGGACGTTGGAGTAATAAAGAAATGCAAAGGATGGCGACGGGCAGAAAGGAAAACAGCAAACTCAATTTCTTTTTCGTTTGAGAAAGGGTGGAGGCAGGAGAAGTATTCGGGGAATAAAAAAAGAGTTTTCTTGTTCCAAACCCATTGGGAGTCTTGTTGTTCATGTTGACAGATCAAGACATTTGGGGGCCAACATTGTATACATTTTAAATTTGCTCTGATACGGAATTTTTTAAGCTAAAAATATTATTACCTATTATTTTAGCGTGAGACGATATTGAAAGGCATTAAATATTATATTCTTATCGTCTAATTCAGAACCAGAATATTATATTGGAATTTAAAAGATATCTGGTATTATTTTTATCAAGTGTTAACAATTTATTCAAACAATCCAACTACACTGACAGTCGAGATACTACTTTAGGCTATTTTTATATTCCTACCTTACAGAGTAAATGTTATGATCAATGTAGTCAAACCATTAGATACGTATTTTTCTTGCTGAGTGATGTAGTGATTAATTTAATATCAAATATTTATTAATGATAACAATTATGATTGTAAATTAAAATGCCCTATACCTGTGGCCAAGAGGTTAAACGAGGGATATCTAATAAAAGAGTTGATTATTTTCATTTTCGTTATCATTTTTTATACAGAGCATTTATTAATTTTAAAGGGACAAAGTTACAACTTAGGCGTTACATTATATCTTATAATAGTTTTGTTCTAATGCAACTGGCAAACATTTAGACAGTTGCCTTGGATGCCTTAAGCGAAACGCTGCACCGAGGTTACTCACTTAGAACTACCGAGGAGGTGCGGGTAGTTTGTAGATAAGCTACGCACGCAGAGTAACAATACCCCGCAACGCTCTACGACCATCTTAGACCGGGACATACGGTTTAAAGCGGGATTCCGAACCGCTACAAATATCTATGGCACTGCCTGGACTCGAACTTGTGCTACCGAGCGTTAGAGCGCTAGCCACTCGGCCATCAGGCCTTACCTTATAATAGTAGTTGGAAAGATAAAAATCGTAGCTAAATAAATTATTCTCTTCAGATTAATTGCCAAATAAAACATATAATATAATATTAGTAATATATCAAATAATTATCAATAGGAATGCTATGTAAGAATTTCTATGCTACATCATTCTCATAGTATCACCTCAGAGACCCTGACGCCTTGTTTAAAAAAAAACGAGATAATCAAGTTCCAGTAGGTCCCCACATAATACATTTCGGCGGCACAAAGACTACTACTTTTTCCGACACCTACTGTTATAAAAGTGACTTTATTTCGGATTTCTTGTTGTTTGAAGAGAAAAATGAGCCAAACTTGGCGGAGAAAAAGTAAATAAAAAGGGTGACGGAAAGGGGCGTTGGAGTAATAAAAAGAAATACAAAGGATGGCGACGGGCAGAAAGGAAACAGCAAACTCAATTTCTTTTTTCTTTTGAGAAAAGGGGTGGGCGGAAGGAGAAAAAGAATTCGGGAATAAAAAAAAAGGTTTTCTTGTTCCAAACCCATTGGGAGTCTTGTTCATGTTGACAGATCAAGACATTTGGGGCCAACATTGCATACATTTTAAATTTGCTCTTATACGGAATTTCTTTTAGGCTAAAAATATTATTACCTAATATTTTAGCTTAAGAGCATAAGGCGATATTCGAAGGCATTAAATATTATATTTTTACAGTCTAATTTAGGATTATACTGGATACTACTATACTAGAAATTAAAATCTAAGAGGGATTAATGCGTTTTAAATCTGCATGAATTAGAATACAGTAGTTTATAAACTAGAAGTTTACTGTATTCTAATTCATGCAATTTCTAGTTTTTATTTTTTACGGTACTCCAATACTTAAGGTTGTTTTAACTTCCTTACCAACAAGTAATATATCAAAAAAAAAAAAATTTAATTCAATTCCTACTTTTTTCACTATATTGCAGAAAGTCCTTTATAAATTAGTTTCGTTCATTTTTTTAACATTATCTGGCGTCATCTATTGGTAGATATATGCAACTTAAATCTAAAAAAAAACTAAAATTAAATAATTTAATTTAATTACTGAATTAATCTTTGAAAAACTCGAATTCTAACTTCTGAATGTACTGCTAGGGAATGCTGCTGAGATCGCTAGGAAGTATTGCTGTTTTGGATCATTTAACGCATTTCTATTTGCCAAAAGCTACTATCGCTATTCACTATACGCAAATTGTATAACAAACCATCATAATACTGGCAGTACAAAAAACTCGGGGATATTATAGGCCAGAACTTCTCTCACTCTGAGAAAAGAAGAAACTGCTCAAGATCCAAAATGTGCATAAACTGCACTTACAGAAATTTTCTTTTCTAATGCAACTGGCAAACACTTAGACAATTGTACTTGATGCCTTAAGGCAAGCACTGCGCCGACGTTATTCACTTAGCACTACAAATTAGGTGCATGTAGCTTGAAGATAAGCTACGGACGCGAGTAACAATCCCTTATAACGCTCTACGATCATGTTAGACGACCTACGGTTTAAAGGGGATTCGAACCACTACAAATATCCATGTCACCGCCGGGACTCGAACCCGTGGTACCAAGACTTAGATTGCTAGCCCCTCCGGTCATCAGGCCTCACTAAAGAAAATTAGGAAATCCTAAATTAAAAAAATCATTTAAAAAGCATAAGAATCAAAATGTTGAACAGCAAAACTACAATTTCAGATTAAAAAAAAAAAAAAAAAGAAAAATTTGGACAAAATATGCAATGGCAGCGTGTGAAAAGATTTTGGCCAATTCGTAAACCCGATATAAATTAGTAAACCTTAAGGAAATTAATTATAACTTATTATTATCATGATTAATCATTATTAAAGGATAGCTTTATCAAGCACTTACTCTCAAATGCATTTTAACTATTTTTATAGTATGTACAGCTAGGCCTATATACTCTACCTCCAAAACAATCTCAAACAATTTCCATGCGTGTTCTAAAGTACTAAATTACTGCTTAGTTGTAACTAGTTTTTAATTTAGTTTATTTAAAAGATAATAATCACAACACACCGAATGATTATTTTAAGAACTTAACTTCTCTGAGTATATTAATCATTCTTAACAGTTAAAACCTCTTCTCAACTGCCTTCACAAGCATCATCACTTTCAATAAATATTAAGATTCCTTGATCCTCAGAATGCTCGACGTGCTTTTCTGATGATTAATCATTTACCATTCTCTTCGTAGAACGTCCGCCATCATCTATCTTTTACCTTTTCAGATAATTCTCATCTGTAACGTTTGAGGATTTTTTTCCCGCAAAAAACTTGAAGGAAAAAAATGGCGTTTCGAAGGAGAGAGCATCGCCTATTGTCTCTTGATTAGGTTAATGGACGATTCCCTCTAAACTTTTGGAAAAGTCAAAATAAGTGAACTAAAGATGGAACACCTTCGCATTTAGGGTAAGTAATCTGGAAGTAACGTTGTTCTGATTAATGAAAGCGTTTTTGAAGGATACTTTCAAAAATGAGAAGAGTTCTTTTATCTTGAGAAATATCTGCTTTTCTTTTTGTACGTTTCCGATTTGGATATTGGAGTGTGTTCATCCTGGTGTAAAGAGTATTGAAAAGAAAAATATTTTTCCTTGAAAAATTAAAAAAATCAATCATTGCTGTTGCTATTATATTCAATGAACTTGCTAACAGTATGTTGGATTTTTGGGTTGGAAAATTTCCAACAAGCCTAACTGAATCGTTGTTAACATCGGTAACAAGTGTAATATTTCTGATGTTCAAAATTAGAAATTTTTACTTTCGGAGAATTATCTACCGATCAACTGAAGACATCTTAATGAAATTAAAGTATGGACAAAAGTTGATACATTAAAAAAGTTCAGAATATCGAACTTGATAAATATGTTAATGTAAGGTATGGTTCCCTCTTACATTTATAATATATCTCAGAATAGATATTTGTACTGACATTAGATCAAAATGAATTCCTTGAAGAATTAATGTCCCCTGAAGAATTCGTGTGAACCTTAAGGAGTCAGTCCCATTTCACAAGCTACGTTATTTTCAGGCCCTGTATAGTTTTCGGGGATAGAAGGTGAGTTTCAATTGCACTCCCAAGACATGCTCTGTAGGGTTAGTCTGAGATCTGCTGACCAATTTCATTGCGCGAATTTCCCAACTTACAAAAAAAAAAAATGTTGGCTAGATGAGCCTTGTATGAACGCGAGTTTTTTGTTGCATGATAATGAAATCATTATCTTTGATTTTATTTTCATTTAATTTCTATTTAATCAGAGCATTTTATCTAGTTTTCCTTTTATCAAGCATCTAGTCTATATTCTTTCACAGCGGTCATAGAGACGCTGACAACGGCATGGAGGTTAGTGGGCCTATCCGACATAATACTTAGCCGGACTTTTAAATCTTCTCTGCTGGAGAGTGGTTTCTTTTTACGAGTCGAAAGTTGGAGAACTGGTAGTACTTGTGTACATTCAGATTTAACGGACGATTCAATCTAAACTTGTGAAAAGAGAAAATAAGCGAACTAAAGAAGGAATACCTTCGTGTTTAGGGTAAGTAATCTGGAAGTAACGTTGTTCTGATTAATGTAAGCGTGTTGAAGGATACTTTCAAAAAATGAGAAGAGTTCTTTATCTTGAGGAAATATCTCATTTTCTTTGTAGGTTTCCGATTTGAATATTGGATTTTGTTCATCCTGGTGTAAAGAGTATTGAAAAGAAAAATAATTTTCCTTGAAAAATTAAAAAAATCAATCGTTGCTGTTGCTATTATATTCAAGGAACATATGGACAGTATGTTGGATTTTGAATTGAGAATTTTCCAAAAGGCCTAACTGAACTCGTGTTAACGGCGAGTACAATTGTAATATTCTGATGTTCTAAATTAGAGAATTTTTACTTTTGGAGAATTATCTCCCGAACAACCAAACAAATTTTATTAAATTAAGGTATGAGAGAAGTTCTATATTTTGAGCTTTTTAACATGTACTAAAAAGCTCAGAATATAGAACGGATACAAACTTTGATAAATACGCTAGGGAGTACTGCTGTTTAGGATCATTTACCACATTGCTATTTACCAAAAGCTACTACCGTTATTCACTATACACAAATTGTATAACAAACCATCATAATACTCGCAATACAAAAAACTCGGGGATATTTTAGGATGAAACTTCTCTCTCTCTCTCTCTCTGAAATAAAAGAAGAAATTGCTCAAGATCTGAGATGTGCAGAAGATCCAGCTACAAGAAAATTAAAAAAATCTTTAATAAAAAAAATTATTTAATAAACAAAAAAAAAAACCAAATTGTTGGGTGGCAAAAACTACAATGGCAGATCCAAAAGAAACAAAAAATTTGGACCAAATATACAATGGCGGCGTGTGAAAAGATTTTGTCCCAGAAATTCGTAAAACCTGATATAACCCGATATAAACCCGCTGTAAATAATATAAACCCGATAAAACCCGACCCGTCATAACACTCTAAAGGATAACTTTATCAAGCACTTACTGGCAAATGCATTTTATATACCGCTAGTGTAGTGAGCCTATACTCTACCTCCAAAACAGTCTCAAACAATTTCCGTGCGTGTTCTACAGTACTAAATTACTGCTTAGCTGTAACTAGTTTTTAATTTAGTTTATTCAAAAGATAATAATCACAACACACTGAATATTTATTTTAACTTAACCCTAAGTATATTAATCATTCTTAACAGTTAAACCTCTTCTTAACTGCCTTCAAAAGCATCATCACTTTCAATAAATATTAAGATTCCTTGATCCTCAGAATGCTCGACGTGCTTTTCTGATGATTAATCATTTGCCCTTCTCTTCGTAGAACGTCCGCCATCATATATCTTTAGCTTTTCAGATGGTTCTCATCTGTAAGGTTCGAGGATTTTTTTCCCGCGAAACTTGAAGGAAAAAAAATGGCGTTTCGAAGGAGAGAGCTTCGCCTATTGTCTCTTGATTAGGTTAATGGACGATTCCCTCTAAACTTTCGGAAAAGTCAAAACAAGTGAACTAAAGAAGGAATACCTTCGCATTTAGGGTAAGTAATCTGGAAGTAACGTTGTTCTGATTAATGAAAGCGTTTTGAAGGATACTTTCAAAAATGAGAAGAGTTCTTTATCTTGAGAAATATCTCCTCTTCTTTGTACGTTTCCGATTTGAATATTGGAATTTGTTCATCCTGGTGTAAAGAGTATTGAAAAGAAAAATACTCTTCCTTTAAAAGTAAAAAAATAATCATTGCTGTTACTATTATATGCAAGGAACCTATGCACAGAATTTTGAATTGAAAGTTTACAGCAAGCCTAACTGAATCGTTGATAGCATCGGTAACAAGTGTAATATTTCTGATGTTCAAAATTAGAGAATTTTTACTTTTAGGAGAATTATCTCCAGAACAACCGAACAAATTTTAATGAAATAAAGATATGATCAAAAGTTGATACAGTACAAAAAGCTCAGAATATCGAACTTGAAAAATATATTAATGTAAGGTATTTTTCGGGCTTGATGGCCAGTGACTAACGCTCTGGCGCTCGGTGCCACAAGCTTTGGCTACGTGTCCCGATGGTCCTATGGATGTTTGTAGTCATTCGAAATCCATTTTAAACTATAGGTTCATGTCTAATACGACTCTAGAGTGTTGAGTTTAGGGTTGATAACCCTACCCGCAAAAAGAAAACGTCTCTTGTTTCGGAATCCACCAGTAGAGAGACGGCTTTGGCCCACCATGGAACCGTTGCGCCAATGAAGAAGAAGATATGGCTCCCTCTTACATTTATAATAGATCTCAGAAAAGAAATTTATACTGCCATTAGTCCAGTAGAAATCCCTCTAATGAAGAATGAGTGGCCCCTGAAGAAGTCATATGAGTCCTGAAGAAGTCAGTATGAGTTTATGAGTCCATAAAGATTAGGAGTTCCATTCCTCAAGCTACTTTCTTGACTGGCCGTGTATATTTTTCAGGGATGGAATGCGAGTTTCAATTGCACTTCTAATAGTGACCAAGATATTTTTTTCTCTGTAGGGTTAAGATCTGGAGATCTGGCTGACCAATTTTATTCGGCGGATATCCAAATTTTCAAAATAAAAAAAATGCCGAGCAGATGAACTCTGTGTGGAAGCGAGTTTTTTTTTACCATGAAAATGAAACCATTAACTTTGATTTTATTTTCATTTAATCATAATAATTCATTTAATTTCTATTTAATCAGAGCATTTAATCAGGGATCTGGTTGATATACTACACACAGCAGTCGCAGAAATTTTAACGACGACATGTAGTTTAGTGCTTCTATCCAGCGTAATACTTTGGCCTGACTTTCAAATCTTAGCTGCAATAGCGGTTTCTTTTTCTGAGTCGAATGTTGGAAAATTGGTAGGGTGTCCCTGGTTCTTTTCAAATGAATATATTGTGTTAATATGAGCAATATATAAATATTTTTTTTTAATTAAGGTAAAATTTTATATAATTATTGTATGAAGGGGTGTTAGTTGGTCTCTACACCTGACCGAATGGGAATCCGATATGTCCATCGGAATGACCCGATTCCGATGGGTGCAGCTCATTTACGACAGCTTCGGTGAAGAGGATATCTCTGGGAAGCGTTTTAATTGGCAGGGGTCATAAAAAATTTTCGAGCCAGATGATGAAGAGATCAGTTCATCGAGACGGGGATTTGAATTTATGGACGGGGGTGAGTCTACCAAACGGATATAGACCCTGATATGGTGTCGGAAAGACTCTGAAGGAATGCGAACTTGTAGGTATAATTTGTGATATGGGTTATTGCGGAATTCAAAATGGTTAAAGTGTGTTTTGGATAAACGGAGTAGTTATTTGTTTCTAGAATCGGGTTATTGTTTTAATTAAGGTCTAAAATATTGAGCAACACCACAATACATTGAACATCAGTGGTTGGGATGAATTCATCAATGAATACAAAAGTCGCCCACTGATTTCTGTTCCATTATCGATGTCCTCTGTAGACTGTTAAACAAGCTCTCCCTGTTTACAATAGCGAAAGGATGTAAGCTAGCAAACCTTTCTGTAAAAAGGATTTTTCACGTATAGCTTACAAGTATTATAAAAAAAAAATTAAGTCAATTTCTACTTTTTTCACTTTTGCAGAAAGTCCTTTATAAATATTTTTCATTCATTTTTTTTAAGTTTATCTGGCGCCATCTATTGGTAGATACATGCAACTTAAATCAAAAAAAAAAAAAACTAAAATTAATTAATTTAATTTAATGAATGAATTAATATTTGAAAAAACTGCATTAACATCCAGTGTCATCCACTACAAATTTAGAGAAAAAAAAATGTTTTGAACTTGTGTGGATAAATAAAAAGTATTTTATGAACGATTGAAAATTTGAACAAGATATATATAGAGAAAGTGGGAGCTAATAGAAGGAATTGAAAAATAGTAAATTTTGAAATTCGGTTTTCGATATCCACATGCAATTGACTGAGAAAGCTATTAAACTATTGTTACAACTCGCTCTAAACACCTATACTTATGTCTTTAATTGCTGTAGGGAATTTTTAATCACTTTCAAAGGGGTTTCCCTCTACTGGTTTGGTATTTTTAAACTTTTTACAAGAGATAGAAATAAATGGAAGTCATGTTTCAATTTTTAGCAATCTAGATTTCAAAATCTCCTATTCTAGTCTCATCGAGATTCTAGCTTCCATTCTATCATTCAAACTTTGAGGGCTACTCATTTTAACAGTTTGTTTTTTAATTTTACCAAATGTTGCAAAAAGTACTAATTTCGCTTATGAATGAATCTATTATTTCAATTGAAACAAAAATTTGTAATATCACTTTTAAACAAACATGTATGTGATGGATGCATTTGTACATAATTTTGTTATTTTAAGCCCACACGAATAAATAATATATATATATGTGTGTGTGTGTGTGTGTGTGTGTGTGTGTGTGTGTGTGTGTGTGTGTGTGTGTGTGTGTGTGTGTGTGTGTGTGTGTGTGTTAATTTAATTTTACATAAGGTTTATCAATGTACAACTGAAGAATATGCACATTTCTTATTCAAATAATCGCTAAATTTATCTTTAAAATGTACAAAATTAATTGTTTCGAATTGATCTTCAAAAATATGAAGATATGGAATATTAAATGGCTAACGAGTTGGAGAAAAATAAAAGCAACTGATTTCAACAAATTTTAAGCAAACTTAATGAACTATCTTTCACAGAGTTAACTGAACCGTTTACTTCATTAATTTCAAGCGGGAGAAAGCATAATTTAGGAATATCTTTCTAAATTACTTTTCCGTTCAGGCATAAATCAATATTGAAATTAGCATACCCCTCTTTAAATTTAAAAAAACCCGAGCATTCTTCTGAACTAATAAACGAGCTCTTACTTGTACCAAATGCTCTCACCTTCATCACTTTCGAATTTCATCAGTGGAACACCATTTTTAACTTTTCTCGAACTTAAAACAAAACTTTTCGAAGGAACAGAAGAAAAAAAACTAATTTCTAAATGCCAGATTTACATTTAAAGAGTTTATTGGATTTCTGCTGCTGTTAAACTGTAACTGTTAGCGGGCAAATAACCACGAGCAACAGTTCCGAAAAGGAAACAAAATGGCGAGAATTCTTCATTAGAAGTAATAAGGATTAATACTATTTACAGAGTTAATGAGCTTCGTTTGTCTTCATTTGAAAAAGGCACAAACAATTGGGGGAAATAACACTCGAAGATAAATTGGAAGAATTGGAGTTTGGTCGGTCAAAAAGTAAATAACACACAAAATTGGTTGCGACAGGAAAGAAGTAAAATTCTTCATTTTATGCTAGAAAATAATTAATTGTATATTTCCATGGGGAAAAGTTATTTTGTAAGACTAAATATTAAATAGCTAGATAAATATAGTAATTCAATATCAAAATTTGATTGTGACAAAACTAATTCGTACTACTATGTCCAAAAGTAAAACCAATTTTCAATTTAAAATTCCGGGACTTATGGAATTTCAATTTTTTCCCCCCTTTTTAGGTTGCTGGAATTGTCCTTGACATCTGCGTGAAATTTGACGTCAAAATATTCATTGGTGTTTGAGTTACGCTTAGCTTTTTGTGAGACGCTAAAACTGATTCCGACAATTTTTGAAATGTCTGAATTAATTGAGCAAAGAACTTGCACTAAATATTGTTTGCGGAAAAGTATAGAATGTTGCAGAAGCCATTAGGTGAACATTCCTATATCGGAAAGAAATATTTAGAAGTGGTATAAACAGTTGAAAGAAGGCAGAGAACGCGATGAAGACGAAGAGCCCTCTGGTCTACCATCAATCTCAACCGACGAATTAAAGATTTGGTGCTTACAAACTGTCGATTTACAATTAGAGACCTTGCTGATGATGTTGGAAATTCAAAATTATCGGTCAATACCATTTTGGGCCTCAAGCAAGTCAAATCTCGATTGGTACTGAAAACACTGAATGCGCCAGTTCAGACTGCATTGATTCTCCTGGTACATCGTTTTGAATCGATGGAAGAGATTCATCGTGAATCGCCTCGCGCTTTGAAGGCCACCCCTGCCGATGACTTTTCAGCATGCATTTAGGATTGGAAAAAGTTGGCATAAGTGAATTGTGTCCGGAGGGGATTTCTTTGAAGGCGATGAAATAAATTTAGAAGAATAAATAAAAAGTTTTTGATAAAAAATAATTGATAATAATAATACTTTTTGGGTATAGTAGTATATTGCTACCATGAAGCTGATAGTGGTCCTCTTCTTGAAGCCGTTGTATGTCTAGGCTGAGACCTTGCAATATGGTACATACATTATATGCTATTTATAAATATTTGCTATTCATTACAATTACACTAATTTCTTATTGATGTTGGGATTTTATTATCCCCTGTGGTATAGATCATTTTAAATTAGTTATCAAATTATCCAAAATATTAAAGATACTATTAAACATTTTAATTCCATTTTTCACGCCAATTATTATATGCTACAATCAGGAATTTTAAAATTCCTCTATAGGAATAAAAATTTTTTTTTAAGGAAAAGTTTTAATTATGTTACATGTTCAAGAAAGTTGAATGAAATATCGAAATTAGCTAATTTATTAGAATTAGTAAATAATATGTAGACGCAGAAATATGTCAGCTGGTTTGAAAATATATATTTAGAGAAAAATATTTTCTTTCATTTTTACGTAGACTGTAAGATTTTAAAATTGCCATTAGCTACTTACTTGACTATCTTTAAAGTGTCTTTTGATGTATAACTTAAATGTACAACGAAAGGCACTTAAATGTTTCAAGTATGTATTTAATGTACTGATTGTCACTTAAAGTAAAGAAATATGTCGTGTTTCATTATGAATGTCAGATACAACTTTCTGCTTTAAGAAAATAATGAAATTTCATTCCCTCGTTTTTCAAACCACTTTCCTTTTGCACCTGAAGAATAAATAACTCATTCATTTTAGTAACTTAAATCATCTTTTACTAAACTGGATATGTAAATTAAATAAAAGATAACTAATAATTTTCCACTTCATTGTTTTTGCAATTTATATTTTGTGGGATTTTTTTTTTTTTTTTTTTTCAACTCTTATTTGGCTAGCAGTGACTTTTTTTTTAAGACTTTTCTTTTTAAGGAAGATAGAATAAAAACGTGGAGTAGAAAACTTTCTGTCTTTTAAATTAGGCTTGAGAAGACCACAAATGAAGCAGAAAATAGCGAGACGAAAGCAAGAATTGCTTTAAAAAAAAAAAAATTTGAAATGTGATCCATTGTTCATTTTCTTTTTCACAGAGCATTTCAAAGAAAATTGTTTGAAGGTTAACTCTTTGTTTTATAATCTCCTTATTCTTTTAACAGGCTGTTATTCTATCAAATTTTATAGCCTATAATAAATCTTATTAAATTTAAAAGACCTGGAGAAAACTTTGTTGGATTTCAAACTGAGTGAAATCTGACAAGTAAAAGCCAACCGAAAATTCCCGTGTCTCTGCTGAGAAAGGGCATGTTAAATCCACAGACTAGAACGTCCTTCCATTTTTTATTTCCAATGGCAGATTATGAACAGTTACATCAAAAAAAGAACACTGAAAAAAAACATACAACAACAACAAAATAATACCACAAAACATGCTGAAACAGAGTTCATTAGTCTAACAATAATGCCAAGTTGCAGATCTTTTAGCCACTAAAAAGTGTTACCAGGTGCACCACGGGAGGTAGATCTTCTGCGCACCCACGCCCTTCCATTGAACTTTAAGAAAGGATTTCCAATTCCATCCTTATCCATATATTTGGGGCTATTTGCTCCACATTACGATAAAAAAATGTTGTGTAATACGATGCCAAATATTACATCATGTACAGCCTGATGGCTAATTGGCTAGCGTTCTGGCTTTTGATACCTCAGGTTTCATGTAAGAAACGATGGCATGGATATTTGTGAGTAATTCGGAATTCACGTTAATCTGTAGGTCCCGGTCTTATTAGCCTAAAGTATATATATATAGTATATAATAAAGTATGTAAAGTAAGTATGTATATAAAGTATATATATATATATATATGTACATGCCTGTATGTAAATGTGTTTTATTATGCAAAATGATCACATTTCTGGTTCATTCCTTGTCAATTATTCATGGTTATTTTGTGTTATATTGTAATATATGCCCCGGTGTAATAACACCCATTTTGTCCTTCCTGATTTTCCAACTTATATTTAAAAATAATAATAATTTAGTTAGCTGGGTTTTAGTTTAGTTACAAAAATTTAGAATTTAATGTAAGAACAACAACATAGTATAACAGCAATTTCAAACAAACAAACAAAAAATGCAAATGCATTTTATGTACCGCTAAGTGTAGTGAGCCTATATACTCTACCTCCAAAACAGTCTCAAACAATTTCCGTGCGTGTTCTTAAATACTAAATTACTGCTTAGCTGATAACTAGTTTTTTATTAAGTTTATTCAAAAGATAATAATCACAACACACTGAATGATTATTTTAAGAACTTAACTTTTCCAAGTATATTAATCATTCTTAACAGTTAAACCTCTTCTTAACTGCCTTCACAAGCATCATCACTTTCAATAAATATTAAGATTCCTTGATCCTCAGAATGCTCGACGTGTTTTCTGATGATTAATCATTTACCCTTCTCTTCGTAGAACGTCCGCCATCATCTATCTTTACCTTTTCAGATAATTCTCATCTGTAACGTTCCAGGATTTTTTCCCCCGAAACTTGAAGGAAAAAAAAAAAAAAAAAATGGCGTTTCGAAGGAGAGAGCATCGCCTATTGTCTCTTGATTATGTTAGTGGACGATTCCCTCTAAACTTTTGGAAAAGTCAAAACAAGTGAACTAAAGAAGGAACACCTTCGCATTTAGGGTAAGTAATCTGGAAGTAACGTTGTTCTGATTAATGAAAGCGTTTTGAAGGATACTTTCAAAAATGAGAAGAGTTCTTTATCTTGAAGAATATCTGATTTTCTTTGTAGGTTTCCGATTTGAATATTGGGGTTTGTTCATCATGGTGTAAAAGAGTATTGAAAAGAAAATGCTTTTTCCTTTAAAAATAAAAAAAATTAATCGTTTCTGTTATTATTATATTCAAGAAACTTATGCGCAGAATGTTGGATTTTTGAATCGGAAATTTCCAACAAGCTTAACTGTACCCTGTTAAGGTCGGGATCAAGAGCGACATTCTGATGTTCAAAATTAGAGATTCTTTACTTTTGGAAAATTATCTACAGAGGAACTGAACGCATTTTAATGAAACTAAGGTATGGACAAAAGTTGACAAAAAAAAGCCCAGAATATCGAACTTGATAAATATATTAATGTAAGGTATGATACGGGCATGATGGCCTAATGACTAGCGCTCTGGCTCCTGGTGCTACAAGCTTTGGCTTCGAGTCCCGGCGGTGACATGAATGTTTGCAGTCGTTCGCAATCCATTTTAAACCGTAGGTCCCCATCTAATATGACATCAGTTGAGTTAAGGGTTGACAACTCTACCCATAAAAAGAAAACATCTCCTGTTTCGGAATCTGCCTGTAGGCAGACAGCTTTGGCCCCACATGGCTGCTGTTGTGCCAATGAAGAAGGAAAAGGTATGGTTCCCTTTTACATTTATAATAGATCTCAGAATAGGAATTCATACTGGCATTAGTCTAGCATAAATTCCTTGAAAAATTAATGTCCCCTGAAGAAGTCATATGAGCCCTGAAAAAGTCAGTATAAGTTTATGAGCCCTTGAAGGAGTCAGTCCCATCCCTCAAGCTATGTTGTTTTCAGGCTGTGTATAGTTTTTATGGATAGAAGGCGACTTTCAATTATACTCCCAAGACATGTTCTGTAGGGTTAAGGTCTGGAGATCTAGTTGACCAGTTTCATTCAGCAATATTCTAACTCTCGAAAGAAAAGAAAAGAAAATCCATACAGATGAGCCTTGTGTGGACTGCAAGTTTTGCTTATGAAAATGAAGTCATGAACTTTGATTTTATTTATATTAATTAGGACAATTCATTTAATTTCTATTTAACCAGAGCATTTTATTTAATTTCCATTTAATCAGGGATCTCATCGATATACTTCACAGCAGTTACAGAGACTCTAACAACGACATGGAGTTTAGTGTGACTATCGAACATAATACTCGGCTGGACTTTCAAATCTTCTCTGCAATAGTGGTTTCTTTTTCAGAGTCAAAAGTTGGAGAACTAGTAGGGTATCCCTGGTTCTCTCCAAATGAATATACATTGAAAATCAGTGATTGGGATGAATTCATCCATAAATAGAAAAGTCGCCCACTGATTTCTGATCTAAAATCGATGTCCTCTGTAGACTGTTAAACAAGCTCTTCTGTTTACAGTAGAGAGAGGGGCGTAAACTTTTGTAAAAAGATTTCTCTCGTATAGCCTTCTAAAAATAATAAATTTTGAATATTGGTTTTCTATATCCACATGAAACTGATGAGAAAGCTATGGGACTATTGTTGCATCTAGCTCAATAGATAAATATAGATCTTTATTTGCTGCCGGGCCTTTTGAATGATTTTCAACAGGCTCTCCCTTTTCTGATTTGGTATCTTTAAACTGTTTACAGAAGGTAGAAGTAAATGAAAATTATATTTCAGTTCTTATCAATCTGCGTTTCAAAAAGATCTGCTTCTGGTCTCCATGAGATGCGTGTGATTTCCTCCTATCAGTCAAACTTTGGTGGTTACTCATTTTAACTGTTTGCATTTGAATTTTACTAAGTGTTACAAAAAGTACTAATTTTTTTTTTATGAAATAATTTATTCATTCAATTGTAACACAAATTATTAATTTCACCTTTAAATATACAAATAATCTATAAAATGTACAAAAATTAATTGTTTTGAATTGATCTACAAAAATATGAACATATGGAATATTAAATGTCTAACAAGTTGGTGAAAAATAAAAGTAACTGACTTCCAGAAATGTAAATGAAAATGTCAATGTACAAAACATGATCTCCAAAATATGAAGATATAGAATATTAAATGTCTAACGAATTGAAGAAAAATAAAAGCACCTGACTTCAAAAAATCTTAATTAAACTTAATGAGAAATATCAAAGTGCAAAGCAAAAATATGCACATTTCTTATACATATAATCTATAAAAGTACAAAAAAAATTTTTTTGAATGGATCTTCAAAATATGAAGATATGGAATATTAAATGGCTAACGAGTTGGAGAAAAATAAAAGCAACTGACTTTAACAAATTTTAAGCAAACTTAATGAAATATCTTTCACAGAGTTAATTGAACCGTTTACTTCATTAATTTCAAGCGGGAGAAAGCATAGTTCGGGAATATCTTCCTAAATTACTTTTCCGTTCCGGGCATAAATCAATATTGAAATTAGCATACCCATTTTTAAATTTAAAAAACCCGAGCATTCTTCTGAACTAATAAACAAGCTCTTACTTGCACAAAATGCTCTCACCTTCATCACTTTCGAATTTCATCAGTAGAACACCATTTTTAACTTTTCTCGAACTTAAAACAAAACTTTTCGAATTAACAGAAGAAAAAAAACTAATTTCTAAATGCCAGATTTACATTTAAAGAGTTTATTGATTTCTGCTACTGTTAAACTGTAACTGTTAGCGGGCAAATAACCACGAGCAACAGTTCCGAAAAGGAAACAAAATGGCGAGAATTCTTCATTAGAAGTAATAAGGATTAATACTATTTACAGAGTTAATGAGCTTCGTTTGTCTTCTTTTGAAAAAGGCACAAACAATTGGTAGAATAACCCTCGAAGATAAATTGGAAGAATTGGAGTTTGGTCGGTCAAAAGTAAATAACACACAAAATTGGTTGCGAAAGAAAAGAAGCAAAATTCTGCATTTTATGCTTACAAATAATTATTTGTATATTCCATGGGAAAAAGTTATTTTGTAAGACTAAATATTTAATAGCTAGATAAATATCGTAAATCAATATCAAAATTTGATTGTGACAAAACTAATTCGTATTCTAGGTTCATGTTAATAAATGTGTTTTAAAAAAAACTGGTAAAATCGTGTTCATGATTGCTTCTGACATTGTTGTCTCCTAATGTCGGTCACTTCAGGTTAAAGTTATGTGTCATTAGAATGATAGATATGTATCGGATTCATCATAGCCCAGATTTTGTGATCACCTCGGAGTGAACTGCACTTGCGAATCAAATTTAAATCTTTAATTTTCATTTTTTTTTATAAATAAAAAATTATATTACCCCAGAGTTCTGTGTATATATATATATATATATATATATATATATACAGTCCAGTCACATTAATGTGACCACCACCTACTTTCGACGTCAACGTGAAATAAACAATCATAAAAGGTAGGTGGCAACATATTGCAGTGGAGTGTATAGAAAGAATTCCACTTAATACCACATTCCACACTCCACTTAAAGCCAGAATATACAAGAGTGTATATATAGTCTGGCTTTGGCAAGAGTGTATATTCTTGACAGGTGGTCACATTAATGTGACTGGACTGTATATACACTGAAGTGACAAAAGTCATGGGATAGCAATATGCAAATTTTCAGATGGCAGTAGCATCGCGTAGAACAGGTATAAATGCTCAGTTCTTTCGCAGAGCTTTCATTTCTGTTCAAGTTATTCATGTGAAGAGGTTTTGACGTGATGATGACCGCACGACGGGAATTAACAGACTTTGAACGCGGAATGTTAGTTGGAGCTAGACGCATGGGTCATGCCATTTCGGAAATCGTTAGGGAATTCAACATTCCCAGATCCACTGTGTCAAGAGTGTGCCGAGAGTATGACATTTCAGGCATAACATCCCACCATGGACAGCGCAGTGGTCGACCGCCTGCACTTAACGACCGAGACCGGCGACGTCTGCAAAGAGTCGTAAATTCTAACAGACAAGCAACACTGCGTCAAATAACCGCAGAAATCAATGTGGGACGTACAAGGGACTTGTCTGTTAGAACTGTGCGGAGAAATTTGGCTTTCTTGGGCTATTCCAGCAGAAGACCGACACGAGTGCCTTTACTGACAGAACGACATCGCTTGCAGCTACTCTCGTGGGCACGTGAGCATATCGGTTGGTCCCTAGATGAATGGAAACCGTGGCCTAATCCGAGGAGTCACGATTTCAGTTGGTAAGAAGCCGATGGTAGGGTTCGAGTGTGGCGCAGACCCCACGAAGCCATGGAGCCAAACTGTTTGAAGAACAAATTGCGATTGGTTTGAAGAACATTCTGGACAATTCCAACGAATGATCTGGCCACCTAGATCGCCCGACATGAATCCCTTCGAGCATTTATGGGACATCATCGAGAGGTCTGTTCGTGCCCAAAATCCGGCACCATCAACGCTTTCACAATTATGGACGTCTATCGAGACAGCATGGCTCAATATTCCTGCAGAAGACTTCCAACGACTTGTTGAGTCCATGCCACGTTGAGTTGCTGCACTTCGCCAGGCGAAAGGAGGGCCGACACGATATAAAGAGGTATCCCATGACTTTTGTCACTTCAGTGTATATTATATATATATATATATATATATATATATATATATATATATATATATATATATATATATATATATATATATATGTTACATATTCCCTATTTCATTACAGTTAAACTAATTTCCTCTTGGTGTTGGGATTTCACTATCCACCTATACATACATAGACAATTTAAATTAGTTATCAAAGTATCCAAAAATTAAAGATACTTTTAAACATTGTAATTTCCTTTTAGACATCAATAATTTTATGCTACAAGCAGGAAAATAATATTTTGAAATTTCTGTATGGGAATAAAAATTTATTTTTTAAAGAAAAGCTTCAATAATGCCACACGTGCAAAAAGATTGATTAAAATATCGAAATTAGCTAATTTATTAGAATTAATAAATAATATGTAGACGCAGAAATATGTCAGCTGGTTTGAAAATATATATTAAGATTTTTAAAAAATCTTAAATAACTGTAAGATTTTAAAATTGCCATTAGCTACTTATTTGGATATCTTTAAAGTATCTTTTGATGTATAACTTAAATGTACAACGAAAGACACTCAAATGTTTCAAGTATGTATTTAATGTATTGATTGTCACTTAAAGTAAAGAAACATGTCGTGTTTCATTATGAATGTCAGATACAACTTTCTGCTTTAGGAAAATAATGAAATTTCATTATCTCATTTTCGAACCACTTTCTTTTTACACCTGAAGACTAAATAACTCATTCATTTTAGTAACTTAAGCCTTCTTTTACTAAAATGGATATGTAAATTAAATAAAAGATAACTAATAATTTTTCCCACTTCATTGCTTTTTCAATTTATCTTTTGTGGGATTTTTTTCACCTCTTATTTGGCTAGCAGTGACTTTTTTTTTTTTTTTTTTTTTTTTTTAGACTTTTCTTTTTAAGGAAGATGGAATAAAACGTGGATTAGAAAACTTTCTATCTTTTAAATTAGGCTTGAGAAGACCGCAAATGAAGCAGAAAATACACGAACGAGATGAAAGCAAAGATTGCTTTAAAAAAAAACTTTGAAATGTGATTCATTGTTCATTTTTTTTTTTTCACACAGCATTTCAAAGAAAATTGTTTGAAGGATTAACCCTTTGTTTTATAATCTCCTTATTCTTTTAACAGGTTTTTATTCTATCAAATTCTATAGCCTATAATAAATCTTATTAAATTTAAAAGACCCAGAGAAAAATTTGTTAGATTTCGTAGTGAATGAACTCGATTCCTTTACCGGCAAATTAAAGCCTACCGAAAGTTCCGTGTCTCTGCCGAGAAAGGACACGTTAAATCCATAGATTAGATAGTCCTGCCATTGAACACAGAAAGTATTGAAGACGAGGTGTATTTCAGACAATCATACGCCACATGTGATAAAGGTCATCTATCCTTCTTCTTCATTGGCGCAACAGCCCCAATGGACCACAGCCGTCTGCCTGCTGGCAAATTTCTAGACAGGAGATGTTTCCTCTTTACAGGGTAGGGTTGTCAACGTTACGTCCAACGCTCTACAATCATATAAAATCAGGACCTACGATTTAAAGTGGATTCGAAGCACTACAAACATCCATGACACCGCCGGGACTCGAACCTGATACCTGTGACAGCGAGCGACAGAGCAATATTCACTAGAACTATCATGCCCCAAGCTATTCTACATACCTTAATTCATCATTTCGACCTCCCGATTTTCTTCAGCAATATACACATGTATGCCTGTCACACATGTATACACATGTATATGTGACTGCCTGTCAAAATTCGGAACTCTTGTATATTCTGGCTTTAAGTGGAGTGTGGAATGTGGTATTTAAGTGGTATTAAGTGGAATTCTTTATATACACTCCACTGAAATGGGCTGCCACCTGCATTTTGTGATTGGTTATTTCACGTTGACGTCGAATGTAGGTGGTGGTCACATTAATGTGACTGGACTGAATTTATGAAATCTGCTTGATAGACAACTTCAATACGATAATGACACAAGAATGCAATGATGAATTCAATGACACATGAATTGCAAGAAACCTCGAACCAGCCACGCATTGATAAAATTATCATTTAATTTCACCTCTTATTTGCCTAACAGTGACTTTTTCTTATAGACTTTTCTTTTTAAGGAAGATAGAATAAAACGTGGAGTAGAAAACTTTCTATCTTTTAAATTAGGCTTGAGAAGAACGCAAATGTAGCAGAAAATATAAGTGCAAGAACGATGAATGAAATATCGAAAATTAGCTAATTTATTAGAATTAGTAAATAATATGTAGACACATAAATACGTCTGCTGGTTTGAAAATATATATTTAGAGAAAAATATTTTCTTTCATTTTTAAGTAGACTGTAAGATTTTAAAATTGCCATTAGCTACTTACTTGGATATCTTTAAAGTATCTTTTTGATGTATAACTTAAATGTACAACGAAAGGCACTCAAGTGTTGCAAGTATGTATTTAATGTACTGATTGTCACTTAAAGTAAAGAAATATGTCGTGTTTCATTATGAATGTCAGATACAACTTTTCTGCTTTAGGAAAATAATAAAATTTCATTCTCTCGTTTTTCGAACCACTTTCTTTTTACACCTGAAGACTAAATAACTCATTCATTTTAGTGGCTTAAGCATTCTTTTACTAAAATGGATATGTAAATTAAATAAAAGATAACTAATAATTTTTTCCCACTTCATTGCTTTTCAATTTATCTTTTGTGGGATTTTTTTTTCACCTCTTATTTGGCTGGCAGTGACTTTTTTTTTTTTTTTTTTTTTTTTTTTAGACTTTTCTTTTTAAGGAAGATGGAATAAAACGTGGATTAGAAAACTTTCTATCTTTTAAATTAGGCTTGAGAAGACCGCAAATGAAGCAGAAAACACACGAACGAGATGAAAGCAAAAAGATTGCTTTAAAAAAAACTTTGAAATGTGATTCATTGTTCATTTTCTTTTTCACACAGCATTTCAAAGAAAATTGTTTGAAGGATTAACCCTTTGTTTTATAATCTCCTTATTCTTTTAACAGGTTTTTATTCTATCAAATTCTATAGCCTATAATAAATCTTATTAAATTTAAAAGACCCAGAGAAAAATTTGTTAGATTTCGTAGTGAATGAACTCGATTCCTTTACCGGCAAATTAAAGCCTACCGAAAGTTCCCGTGTCTCTGCCGAGAAAGGACACGTTAAATCCATAGATTAGATAGTCCTGCCATTGAACACAGAAAGTATTGAAGACGAGGTGTATTTCAGACAATCATACGCCACATGTGATAAAGGTCATCTATCCTTCTTCTTCATTGGCGCAACAGCCCCAATGGACCACAGCCGTCTGCCTGCTGGCAAATTTCTAGACAGGAGATGTTTCCTCTTTACAGGGTAGGGTTGTCAACGTTACGTCCAACGCTCTACAATCATATAAAATCGGGACCTACGATTTAAAAAGTGGATTCGAAGCACTACAAACATCCATGACACCGCCGGGACTCGAACCTGATACCTGTGACAGCGAGCGACAGAGCAATATTCACTAGAACTATCATGCCCCCAAGCTATTCTACATACCTTAATTCATCATTTCGACCTCGATTTTCTTCAGCAATATACACATGTATGCCTGTCACACACGTGTATACACATGTATATGTGACTGCCTGTCAAAATTCGGAACTCTTGTATATTCTGGCTTTAAGTGGAGTGTGGAATGTGGTATTTAAAGTGGTATTAAGTGGAATTCTTTATATACACTCCACTGAAATGGGCTGCCACCTGCATTTTGTGATTGGTTATTTCACGTTGACGTCGAATGTAGGTGGTGGTCACATTAATGTGACTGGACTGAAAATTTATGAAATCTGCTTGATAGACAACTTCAATACGATAATGACACAAGAATGCAATGATGGAATTCAATGACACATGAATTGCAAGAAACCTCGAACCAGCCACGCATTGATAAAATTATCATTTAATTTCACCTCTTATTTGCCTAACGGTGACTTTTCTTATAGACTTTTCTTTTTAAGGAAGATAGAATAAAACGTGGAGTAGAAAACTTTCTATCTTTTAAATTAGGCTTGAGAAGAACGCAAATGTAGCAGAAAATATAAGTGCAAGAACGATGAATGAAATATCGAAAATTAGCTAATTTATTAGAATTAGTAAAAATAATATGTAGACACATAAATACGTCTGCTGGTTTGAAAATATATATTTAGAGAAAAATATTTTCTTTCATTTTTAAGTAGACTGTAAGATTTTAAAATTGCCATTAGCTACTTACTTGGATATCTTTAAAGTATCTTTTGATGTATAACTTAAATGTACAACGAAAGGCACTCAAGTGTTGCAAGTATGTATTTAATGTACTGATTGTCACTTAAAGTAAAGAAATATGTCGTGTTTCATTATGAATGTCAGATACAACTTTCTGCTTTAGGAAAATAATAAAATTTCATTCTCTCGTTTTCGAACCACTTTCCTTTTGCACCTGAAGACTGAATAACTCATTCATTTTAATGGCTTAAGCATTCTTTTACTAAAATGGATATGTAAATTAAATAGAAGATAACTAATAATTTTTTCCCACTTCATTGCTTTTGCAATTTCCCTTTTATGGGATTTTTTTTTCACATCTTATTTGGCTGGCAGTGGCTTTTTTTTAAAAAACTTTTTCTTTTTAAGGAAGATAGAATAAAACGTGGAATAGAAACCTTTCTATCTTTTAAATTAGGCTTGAGAAAACCGCAAATGAAGCAGAAAACACACGAACGAGATGAAAGCAAAAATTGCTTTAAAAAAAACTTTGAAATGTGATCCATTGTTCATTTTCTTTTTCACAGAGCATGTCAAAGAAAATTGTTTGAAGGTTAACCCTTTGTTTTATAATCTTCCTATTCTTTTAACAGGTTTTTATTCTATTAAATTCTATAGTCTATAACAAATTTTATTAAATTTTCAAAGCCTAAAGAACGTTTATTGGATTTCAAACTGAGGTTCTTTTCAGGTAAGTGAAAGCCAGCCGAAAATCTCCGTGTCTCTTCTAACAAAGAGCATGGTAAATCCATAGACTGGAACGTCCTTCCATTCAACTTTAAGAAAGGAGTTCAAATTCCATCATCATTGGCACAACAGCTCCATTGTGAGCCAAGGTCATCTACCTACTGGCATATTACGAGGCGAGAGTTGTTTTTCTTTTTACAGGGTAGGTTTGTCAGCCGTACGCCCATCAGCCATATTAGACTGGGACCTACAATTTAAAATGGATTCTGAACCACTACAAACATCCATAGTACAGCTGGGACTCTAACCCGAAGTCTGCGGCCCCCATCGCCAGAGTGCTTATTATTCGCCCCTCAAATTCCATCCTTATCCATATATTTGTGGCTATTTGCTCCAAATTGCGATAACAAAATGGATATATAATCAAATGCTAAATACCATATGATGTATTGTGAATGACATTGAATTTGCTACACAAAGTGAACGACGTTTGAAAACATGCATAACAGCACATTAAATTTAGAAAACAAGTGGTGCTCAATAATTTAAGAAATTTAATTGTCGTATTGTGTGATGGATTACCCGTAGGCAGAAGTCTGACTTGGCTCCATGACGCTTTTACAGTCATATGAGATAAGGAACTACGGTTTAAAGTGGATTCCGAACCACTAAAAACATCCATGGCACAGCCAGGATTCAAACTCAAACCTGTGACACCGAGCTCTGGACACTCGGTCATTCAGGCCCGAAACAGACCTGATTAAACTCTAATGAAACTATATTTTCAAATCATAATTTTTAGTAATCTAACTAATGACATGACCAGCTGTATATTTTAAGAAATTCGATTTGTGGCCATTTTAAACTTCATCAACGATGCTCTAACCGACTGGATCACAGTGAAATCATCAAAAGGGTAGTTAAGACTCCATAATAATGTGAGAAATTTCCGTATATATATATATATATATATATATATATATAAATTACTCATATTTGTTGAAGAATTATATTTGTTGAAGATTAAGTTTTTTTTTATGTATTTTCTTGAATTCTGAACATTTATAATTAAATGAAAAGGGCCTGAATGGGTAGCGCTCTGGCGCTCGGTACCACAGGTTTCGGGATCGAGCCTCGGCGGTGCCATGGATGTTTGTAGTGATTCGAAATCCACTTTAAACCGTAAGTCCCGGTCTAACAGGATCGTAGAGCGTTGCGGGGGTATTGTTACTCCGCGCCCGTAGCTTATCTTCATTTAGCTAAACACGTACCTCCTGGATAGTGCTGGAAGTGCCAAGTGAGTAACGTCAGTGCAACGTTTGCCTTAAGGCATCAAGACAACTGTCTAAGTGTTTGCCAGCTGCATTACAACAAAAAACGATTAAATTAAATTAAATGTCAGAAATATTTTTGTTGTTCTTCAAAAATGAATTAACACGGCGTTTATTTTGTAAGTGTATTTTTTGTATTCGTATTTCAGGCTTCTATTGAGTAAATCTGTCAATAAGTTTTAAAGAGTTTACTTTCTGATTATTTATTTTTGTGTCTGTTAAATGTAGGCGTAATTTTATATTCAGAGTAAAAGATGATTCTTGTAATTTCTGAGTAGGATTTCCTGCACAGTTCACCTTCCTAGTAGGAAATGATCCTATCACAGTTCACCTTCCTGTTTTTAGATGATGAGAAACTACATCAAGAGTAGTTCAAAATGACAATTGTATTTATTTAATTAAAAATACACCTATTTGCAAATAAGATGATACATTTTTTCAATTTTGAAAAATTGCGCTTTTATTTTATTTTATATTTAATACGCTTTTATTAGTTTCACCTGTATGTTTGTTTGTGAAAAAGCTCTGTTCAAAGTGGGTGACGCGCGGGCTCACAATCGACCCAAAACAACAACGAATTGATGATCCTAAGCAGCGTTTGGAGCTGTTCAATCGTAATAAACCCGAATTTTTGCGTCGATATGGGACAATGGATGAAACATGGCTCCATCATTTCACACCGGAGTCAATCGACAGTCAGGCGAGTGGACTGCACATGATGAACACTAAAAATGCTATAACTTCACTAAAAATGCTATAACTCACATACTAATAGTGCAACAGCTGTCAAATTTTTACACGTGTCTTTTGAAGGCTAGGGCTAACTAAAAATCATATGGATTTAATACTAATAGCTCTATCTATGTGTTAACCTACGAACTATTCAGCCTACCTGTTATCTATCTTATCTTCGTCCAGTATTAGCTTATGCAAGCCCAGTTTGGGGTTCTGTTGCAAGTACAAATTTTGAAATTATTCAAAGGCTTGAGAACAAAATATCTCAGAATGTTAACGAATTCACCCTGGTACTTTCTTAATGACGATATTAGAGCTCTTTCGATTCAAGTTTAAGACAATTTATTCACAAAATTTCTACTAACTTCTGTAATGATATGCGAAACATCAAGCATTAAATGTCTTACAAAAATTACGATTATGATATTTCTTCCCGCAAACATAGCAAAAGACCTCGCTCTGTTCTAAATATTTTAATTTTATTCCTTATCCTGACGATTTTCTCTTGCTCTGACTGATTTATTACCTACAACTGCCTAGATGAAAAAAGTTCGCTTTTCTGCTAAGCTATTTTTCTCCCTAATTTGACCTTTGCTCATTCTGTTTTATTTATTTTTATTTTTGATTACATGCAACTGATTTCATTAACATCTACACTTTTGAAATTTTTGTTATTTTTCATTTTTATAATTTTATTAAATAAATAATTCTTTTTTTAAAAAAAAGTGCCATTTAATTATCTATTTTTAATACGCTTTTATTAGTTTCACCTGCATGTCTGTTTGTTTTTTTTGTATGCAACTGACTCTTTGGGCTCGATTTTTGCCCTACTTTAAGCGATCAGATTTAATTTAAACATTGTAGACTTATCAAGGACCGACGACACTAAAATATTTTGATAAGTTTAATATCTCATCATGATTAGGATCGCCAGGATTAGTGATTTTATTTTAACTTATGAAGAGCAATTTAACCCATGTAGAATGAAAGTATTCAGTAAAGACATTCAAACTTAGTTGGGACAGCGGCACAACGGATAACGCGCCTGACTACGGATCAGGAGATTCCCTGTTCGAATCATGGCCAGCTCGACATATTCGCATTTAGCCTTAGTTTTACTTATAATTAAATTATTGTAAGAACTATAGTTCCAGTCCTCCGTACCGGGACCTCATTTAAATATTATAGTTTAAAAACACTAAAAAACATGCTTTTAGAGTTAATCAAACTAAAAAGTAAAAAAATAAATTAATAGTTTTAAAAAAATTTAAAAAACACGCTTTTAGAGTTAATCAAACTAAAAAGTAAAAAAATAAATTAATAGTTTAAAAACACGCTTTTAGAATTAATCAAACCAAAAAGTAAAAAATAATTGTTAACAAAAAGAATAAAATGACTGACGAGAAAATGAATGTCACTGTTCTAAAAGAGCGGGGTGCTTTTGTATGACATTTTTAAACTAACTTTGCATTTCGGAATAAAACTAGTGAAAAATTATAACGATTGATATCGAGCACCCCACGCTTTTAGAACAATGGCATTCATTTTCTCGTCAGTCATTTTATTCTAAAGTTAACAATTATTTTTTACTTTTATAGTTTGATTAACTATAAAAGCGTGTTTTTTAGTGTTTTTAAACTATTAATTTATTTCTTATTAACTCAAAAGGCATGAGACCACCGCTATGTTTCAACATTTTACAATGAAGGAGCTAGCGGCCAAGGATCTCCGTATTAATCTACAATAAGAACGAGTCTAATATCTTTGGAAATATGAAGTAAAATTGAACCTTTACAATTCGATCCGGGTAATAATTTATTTAACATAGTTACAGCAAAAATGTTAAATAGGTTTTTAAAACAAATGGGCCGTAAAAAAATTAATTTGTAAAATAAATGTCGTTATTGAAATTCGATATAGAAAGAACGGTTTTTAAATGGTGTTTTAAAAAATTTTTCCAAGTTGAATAGAATTAGATTTTTCACGAGATGTTAAATTTATTTTTCCCTCGTGTAAACTTCGCTAAAATTTCAGATTTCACATTTCTATTTATTTAAAATCTTTCGTGGGAAAATGTGGTTATTATCTAGTCGTGTCTAGTTTCGTGCTTATTATCTAGTTTTATGAATACAAGCTGTTGCAGGTGTTAAATTAAGTAAGTTTAAAGAAGGCAAAAATAAAAAATAAATAATAATAATAATAAAATAAAAAACCATCAACTAAAGTAAGGAAGAAAAAAAATTAAATATTTATAATTAATATTTTGGGACCTGATGGCCGAGTGACTAGCGCTCGGTGCCACACGTTTCGGGTTCGAGTCCCGGCGGTGCATGGATGCGTGTAATAATTCGGAATCCACTTTAAGCCAAAGGTCCCGGTCTAATATAGCTGTAGAGCGTAGTGCTGACATCCCTATCCCGTAAAAAGAAAACATCTCTTGTCTAGAAATCTGCCAGTAGGCAGACGGCCTTGGCCCACCATGGGGCTGTTACGCCCCTGATGATGATATAAATTAATATTTTTAACAGGTTGGCTGAAAGGTTCGTAGGCTGATACATAGATGGCGCAACTAGTATTAAATGCATATGATTTTTACTTAGCCCTAACCTTCAAAAGACGCGTGTATACATTTGGCAGCTGTTGCACTATTAGTATGTGAGTTATAGCATTTTTCTGAAACAACTTTTGTTAGTTTGAAAAGATGGATAAAAGGAATTTCGTGTGTTAATAAAGCATTGCTTTTTGGAGAAAAAAAATACTATTGAAGCCAAGGCTTGGCTTGATAAACATTATTCGGAATTTGCACCAGGAAAATCAACCGTAGAGAAGTGGTTTGATAAATTTAAACCAGGCGAAATGAGCACCGAGGACGATGCACGCAGTGAACGCCCCAAAGAGGCTGTTACCGACGAAACAATCAAAAAAAGTCCACAAAATAAAGTGAAGTTGATTGAGATAGTTAAAACCCTAAAGATATCAAAGGAACGTGTTGGACATATCGTGAATGAATATTTGGATATGCGAAAGCTCTGTTCAAAGTGGGTGCCGCGCGAGGTCACAATCGACCCAAAACAACAACGAATTGATGATTCTAAGCAGTGTTTGGAGCTGTTCAATCGTAATAAACCCGAATTTTTGCGTCGATATGTGACAATGGATGAAACATGGCTCCATCATTTCACACCGGAGTCCAATCGACAGTCAGCCGATTGGACTGCCCGTGATGAACACAAAAAATGCTATAACTCACATACTAATAGTGCAACAGCTGTCAAATTTATACACGTGTCTTTTGAAGGTCAGGGCTAACTAAAATTCATATGAATTTAATACTAGTAGCGCCATCTATGTGTCCGCCTACGAACTTTTCAGTCCACCTTTTACTGACAGCCGATCTTCAGTTCAACATCTAAGTAACTGGGCAAACGTTAGAGACAGGGATGGCATTGACATCCTGAAATTGCTTTCTAGACTTTCAGTTAATTTCGAAGTGCCCATCTCAATGGATTCCTTCACATGCCGGCATTAGTGACAAGATTGAGGATTCTCTAGCAAAGATCGCTTATTTGAAGACTTCCCAGTCCCAGATGCTTCGCACTTATAGTTCTCCGAGTTTGGGAAGACAATAAAGATCTCTGGAATGTCCCTCCAACACATGACTGGTACTCGAGATATCGCGCTGGTGGTTCCCTGCTTTTTGGGGGCCATGGAAGCTAATAAACTTGCTTATGGCATCTATGGCCATGGTGTTTTTCCACTGGATACTTGAAAAGTCTCACTTATGAACAAGGGCAGGGGATTTTTGGGACCTGCTCATATTTTAAAGCCTTGATTTTACATTGGACGAGATTTTTTTCTGAAATCTCCCATTCTTGGGTGAGGCCTGATGGCCAATTGGTTAGCGCCCCGGTCTTTGGTACTTGAGGTTCGAATCCTGACGGAGGCATGTATGTTTGTTAGTGGTTCGGAATCCACTTTTAAATTGTAGGTCCCGGTCTGCTTAGCTCTCGTGTGCACAAAACGACCGTGGAGCGACAAACCAAATCTATTCTTGGACTTTTTAGAGGATTAAGAACTTATGAATTTGGTCTAATAGCTAGTGGTCTAGTTCCATGTCTTCATTCATCAAACTGAATCAAAATTCGTGCCATTTGGAGATGGTAGATGAATCTGAATTATTATGTTCAATCGGTATTTCGGATATATACTTATCGTCATAACAATATTGTGTATTTTTTTAGAAGAATTTAAAATATCGAACACCACAGAATTAACATTTTTCCATCATCAAGCACAATATATATATATATTTTTTATTTTTCACATTAATATCCAGACATATTTATTTTACGTTTTTTATTGCAAATTTATTTTCCAACTACGTTTTCCACCTAGCATAACTGTCATTTGCGCTAATAATAGTAGCGCTTTTCTTTAATCTAATATTTCATGGAACAACTAAAATTAATATTAAAATTAAAATTTTAAACAATAATTTGTAACATGCCTTAAAAAAAAAGAAGTTTATATTTGAAGTTGTTCGTGTTGCCAACATAAAAAAAAAAGAATCCAAACATTTTATCGTTTTTGTGTAAGGTAACTTCTGGAATTTTTTATGGTTGAATGAAACATGTCACAAGTTATAAAAAATAATATATATATATATATATATTTTATTTTATCAGAACAAACTAATGCAGAAGTTTTTTTTCAGGAATAAAAAAAAATACTTCAAGTCTGGAAAATAATATTTTTGGATATACCAAAAATTTTATTTCATATATTTCCAGAATACAATAAATCTATATCAATTTTTTTATAATAAAAGATTTAAATTATTTTTGAAATTAAAACTTCCACCATAAAAAAATAATACTATGCATTCTAATTAATTCCCCAAAAATTATTCATATATGTGAATTTAAATCAACTATAAAGGATGTTGGAAATTCAAATATCAATGTGCATTTAATAGATGACTAAAATTCCTTATTTATTAAATTCTACAAAATTAATTCAAAACAGGAATTAGTTTTTCAAATATCTGAAACAAAACATTTTCATTCTACTATCAAATAATCACACTTAATCATAAAATATTATTAAACTCTGTTATACAAATAACTATACACAATGCTGACTAGTATACACCACCATAAATTGTTGTCCAATTTAAAAAAATATATATATTAGACTATATATTTGACTTTTGAAATACTGTAGCCTTTTAAAGCAACATGAATAACTGATGGTAATACTGTTCAATTAAATAACTTCAGACCATACCTTAATCAAAAGCCATCTTAACAAAAAGCTGAAGTCATGAGTCTATAGATTAAGCCACAAATACTCAACATACAAATTATGCTCTAATACTCAGCATACAAATTAAATCGCTGTTCTATGTTAACTTAAATTAATGTATATAAAATTCAATTCCTTCATTAATCGCCAAATGGCAAAATTTCACCAAATAGACCCTGGCAAATGCCCAAAGATGCCACTACCTTAACTGAATCACAGACAAAAAAAAAAATTACATTTGCATTGTTTGGAAATAAATAATTTAAGTATCAGCCATAATACATTCAGAAATATAAATATCAATAACTGCAGTCAAATTCACTGATTTGTATATTTGTTTTGAATAAAAATATACATCCACAGCGAATACTAATCACAGACAATCAAAATGGTCGTTTGGATCAAAATAAATGATGGTCATTTTGTAAAGGCATACTGAAAAATGAATTCTAGAATTAGTCTAACAATTAAAGACGAATTTTGTCAAGTAATAAAACCGATATGCAGACTAGATTTGTGTGGAACTAATTGATTAGAACTAGATTGTGCTAGAAGCATTAATCGATTGGAGTTTATTGCATTCTGCGAGAAACCTATCACGATGCAAGACTCATTCAGTTACATTGCCCTACATTTAAGCTTTAACAACCAAAATCCAGAAATGTGTTTCAGAATCACAACACATCTATAAATAAAAAAAATTCTTTTGTACAACAGAACAGGAAAAAAAAAAAAAGAAAAGAAAAATAAATTAATAACAAATATTTCAGTATTTCCTGCATCCTGTACAGTTGATATTTTGGAATGTGGAAATCAACTTCTAGTTAACACTTCTATAAAAAATAAAAGTACTACAACATTTAAGATGTACACACAGATTCGGTATTAAGTAAAGATATTTCAGTAAGTATGCCAATTGTTAACATATTTCTCCAAAGCCATACTGAGAGCCACCGGCTGCGAGAATCACTGAAATAATGAGTATGCCAATCCAGTGTCATGACAGCAGCTCTTGTTTGGAAAATTCACTGGTAATGTTCGAAGTAGGAATTTTCCCTCGAACATAGCTAAAAAGAAAGGTTGAACTGCATAAAAATGATTACAATAATTTAGCTTCCAACCCTTAAAACTTTCAGTATGCTTTCAAAAATTAAGAATAATTATAACTATTACTTGATTTATTTTTTCAAAATTAACAGATAATAAAATAGTTATTCACTAATTTACTTACTTTAAAATATTATATTCATATGCATATATATGTATATTTCCATCATATTATAATAAGTGACCAGATTCTTTTATGTTATGCAATATGTTAAAGTTTTTTAAGATCACCATTATCAATAACGTCAATCAATAAGCAGCAATATAAGCTAAATTATCTTTAGACAAAGCATCATAATGAAAATATTTTATATCCAACAATGTAAGGTCTATAAAATAAAAATGTTTTGTGTGTGTGTGTTAACTGAAGTTCCTTCAAATTGTAATGAAGCAAACTTTTTAAACTTATTTGATACTTTTATATTTTCATTTATTTATTTATTCAAAATAGTTAAGTAATAAAGTAAACATGTTCTCATTGTTACACAGTTGTTAGTACATGTTTTTATACAATTTTACTTATTTTAAAGTATTAAAAGTAAAGATTATTTACATTTTATACAAAACTCCATCAATATTTAAAAGTTTATTAAAAAAAAAAATTCATAAAGATATATTTAATTGATCTTAAGAATCATCAAATTCCATCACAGGCATAATAAATTAAAAAGTGCAAAATAAAAATCATTTTAACAAAGCTTAATTTAAACCTTAGCAATTAAAAAAAATTATAAAATTGGTGTTTGTATAGTTTTATGTACCAAAAGAGTAATACAGTTTTATGTACCGTTACAGATTTAAGTACCAAAGAGAATATATTATTTTTACTTTAATAAAAGTACTACAGCATTTAAGATAACATTCAAAAAAAGATAGTGCTATATATATATATAAATAAGATATTCTGTACATATATACATCTGTATAAGACACAATGGAAAAATAATAATAACCTAAAATTAATTGAAAAGATGAAATTCATTTTTCCAACTTTCTTATAGTGTTCATTTTCAGTCCATTAATTTCATTTGCCTTCACCATATGCACACATTGATCATACACATGATATACATCAGCAAATTCATAGTTTGTAAGCCAAGGGTACAATAACAAAATTCTCATAGCTCATTCATTGATAAGTTTAAAAGCAGTTTTTTGCACTTGACTCAATAGTTACTAATACAGCAGAGCTATAGCAAATCCAATGTTACACCTCTACACTACATTCAGGCTGCACCACTTAAGGTACACAATACACTTTATACACTAGACTCAAGATAGTACACAGAATTTCAGGTAAAATCACCACCTTGAATTTGAAATAAATTCTGCACAGATAAATACATTTTTCCCTATCTTAGATACATCTGAATATTTGTATATACCTCATGCATCAATAAGTTGCTGAAATGTTTATAACTGATGCCAGTTAGACATGCCAATGTCATCACCTAGATTGGTTGGTTGGTATGGTTTAATATAATAGCACAAGGGTCAGCTTCAGTCAAACTGTGCCTAACAGATATATCATCACTTAGAACAATATGAGAAGAAATAATGCAATATATGAAGATCTACAAACATAGTTGTTCTGAATTTATGTACCCTATTACAGGAAGTTCAGACTACTTCAATTCGGCAGTTCCAAACAAGACTTTCTACTCAGTGGTTACTCATTTCCAAAGCAGTAACCTTAACAAATGCGATCTAATGAGAAGCCCAATAAAGATACTGGATCATCAATAGGGCAATAGTGTACTTAGTGGTAGAAACAGAGAAAGAAGGAATACCTTCCAAGTACCATGGTATAATTAATTGCACCACAACAGCATGTTGTATTGGAGAAAATTCTCCAATCGGACAATCAAATTGTTGATCCATATCACACTGTGTCACAATCTCCACCGAGTGCACTTATCTTTCCAAATAATGATGGTAAAATCATTAACAGTGATCTAGAATCCAGCCCCTATCCTATTGCACACCCTCCTCAGTTAAAACGAAAATGGTGTTATCCTTTCTTAAAATGAAAGACTTCATAAAATATTTTGAAACTGAGGAAAATTTCCGGCCACTAATAATATTGCAAAAAATCAATTTAAACGAAGTGAAACAAAATACAAATTAAGCAGAAATATTAAAAATCAAAGCAATTAACTTTTCAAATTTTATATGATCAAATACATCTTTAAGCAAGTGTTGTAGGAAATTACAAGCAAGTATCAATTGCAACAAAGTACTGATTTTAAGCATTGATAATAAAAGCAATGATTTTATTTTTTGGTTCCAAGTATCAATCGCAACAAAACATCAAATCGACAAAAACTGGATTTATTTGCAAGACAGTGAAAAAAATTCAATAACTACAATTATTAATAACCAAATTGAAACTTTTGAAATTTTAAACACAAATTCCTCAAAATCAAATTTATCTTAAGGCAACAATAAAAAAAAAAAAATTTTTAGTGAATAAAAGCACTGAAAATCAAATAGTTTATTCCCCCAAGTATCAGTTATAATGACACATCAAACCAAAAAAAACCTAATTCATTTGTCAAAAGAAATGAATATGAAATATTTTCAGAACCCACAAACATTGAAAATCAAATAACTTTTTCCAATTTGAAACATAAATCCACAAAACCAAATTTACCTTTAAGCAAATGTTAGTATATAAAAACACTTAAAATCAAATAGGTTATTTCCCAGTTGCATTACAATAAATCAATAAAAACAAATTCATTTCCAGGAAAATATCATAAGTATTGAATTTTTGAAAGTGTTTCAGTTACTAAAAATACTGAGTATCAACAAGCAACTTTCCTATTCAAGAAAAATCATTAATTCCATGGAACAAAACTTATTGTTATGAATAGAATGGTCGAAATAAATGAACACCTGAGTTATTTGTAAAAAGTGTTACTTTCCATTCTCTATTAATCCACTTTATCTGTAAATCTATGATCTCCATAAAAATATTTATTTATTTTTAATAAATAAATATTTATATATTATTCATGTAAATTTGTGTATAATGTTTTATTTAAACCAAAATTTTCAATTTTTTCATAACTAATATAATATTTCATACTACTTCTTTGTATTGAACAAAAGTAACAAAATAGAAACTTTCATGAAATCGGTGTACGATATATTAAGCGAAAAAAAAAGTAACCACATTCATTAATATAATTAGTGATGGAATAGAATAATTTATCTATTAATGGTGTTGTATTTCATGTTTTGATTCATATATTTGCCTTTTGAAAAAAAAAAAGGTAAAATGAAATGTTTCTTGTATAAAAGGAAATCACACAACATGAAATAATAATATCTAATGAAGATATATTTTCACTCTTTGATTAGTAATAAAATATTTTTAAGATTTTACTGACACAAATAAACAAAACATATTTATAATGGATTTCAAAATTTTAAAAAGAATGCTTGCAGTATAATTGTCAAATGATTATGTTGAATAAATTGTAAAATTTCATTTTTAAAAATTACTTTTGAATTTATTTACGTAAAGTAAACTACAAGTTTATCTCCAGCTTTATACTTCGATAATAATTTTCACAGAATATATATCGACAACCATTTCCTTGAACCACTACATTTTAGATGATGAATACTCCTGGCTGAAATACGTTTCTAAAAGCAAAAACAAAATCTTGCTATCGACTATCAAGTTATTATTGTTCTTCTCGGATTACCTAGATTGAAGTTCTACTTTTTTTCATATGACAAACCAATTAGTGATGAAAATAATTTTGTAAATAAATTTTTGAATCTTTTCTTTGGCATTAAAGAATATATATCACCATTATCTGTATTTCCTTAATTCGAAAATATACATATCATAAAAACTCTTTTGAAATTCAAAATAAAGAAAATTTATAGCTTTCCATAATTTTTGTATCAATTTAGTATATAAATTAATCCCTCTTCGAAAAATTAAAAATAATAATTTTAAAAACTGCTATAAAGTCAGTCAGAATTGTTATTGATGGAGTTTTTCAAACCCTCAAATGGCCTCTGGTGGGAAAACTGATAACATACATATAATATGCTTGAAGACTGAACACTTAAAATACACAGAAGTTACAACAGAATTAAAATGATATAGGAAGGATAACTGGAGTAAAATTGAAGTCAAAAGCATGCAAAAGTGATATCTTTTCCTTTTTGAAAACGTAATTTTTTTTCCTTAAAATTCCAGAATTTTATTAAATAGTTCAGAATAGCCGTTTTTCTTTTTATTTGAGTTAAATTGCAAGGGTACTATGGCTTGCATTAAATATTTCGATCCCTCAAAGGATAAATTTATAAATGTTTTTAGAACTTCTTTTTGAAAGAAAATTTTGAAAAGAGAAAACTGTTCTAACTAGATAGTTTTCCACAGGATATAAAAATCTCATATACATTGCCAGCCAATTGGACATATCAGGATTCTATTAAGTTGCCATTCTACCAATTTGTGATCGTACGTCTGATAGAAATCCATCTTTAGTCATGGGAAGTTATATCATTATGGTTTCTCATTTATGAGCCTATTCAAAAAGAGGACTGAACTACTTTATAAAATTGTTCAACAGCGAGATTAAGATTTGCAAGTTTTTACTAGAGACAGAACCCATTTTAAAGAAAATTTAAGAATACATGAAATCTTTCCTGGAGGCCATGTTGTACTTGATCATATTATCATACCTCTGTGTGTAAAATAAACTCTTTGGTAGTGCTACAGATGGCTTAGTAAATATGGCTGGTGAAATAGATTAATAGTAATTGGAATAAATAATGTCAGAGTTGGTTGAATATTGGAATTCAATAAAGACAATTTGAAAAAAATAAGCATCCTACTAGGTAGTTTCTTTTGATATGATGTACAAATTTCATGGAAGCCAAGTATTCATTATTGGATCATATTGTCATATAAGTGTATACATGAAAATCTACTTTTTGGTACTGAATAAATGGAATGAATAATATGGCTGTTTTGGCTGCTGCGTAACGGTTGTTTTGAATAGGGGGATTTATTTATGGCAATTTAAAAAAAGACAATAAGTATGCAGATATGTAATTTCATTTGTTTATTATATAAATTTTCTAGTGGGTATGTACTGTAGAAATAAATGAAATCCTTCCTGCAAGACATGTATTATATCATCTCTCTCTGTATGAGAAACACTCGCTTTTAGCAATATTACAGAAGTCTTGGTAAACATTTTTATATTTTAATTTATATGCGACTAGTAAAATGCTTGAATAATAGTATTATGGAAGAGTTGAATATTGGCTGTTTTGAATAGTGGAATTTATTAATAGTAATTTGAAAAGGATAAAAGATAATCAGATATGTAGGGTTTTTTTGGTAGAGTATGCAGATGTTTTTAAAAATTTCTTCATATTTTTTTTTTTTTTTTACAAGCCAAATAGTTTATTTCAATTTAGTTTTTCAGAAGTTACAGCTTAATTGTGAGAAACTCTTCAAATTTTCTTGTGATGGGATGTGAAAAGTAGGCCCTAGTCTTTAAGTTTAAAAATCACAATAATGATGTTGTGTGAACATGAATCAAAGCTAGATTCATCATGCAAGAAAAGTAGAATTTGCCATAATCATAATTTGAAAAGAGCACAACTTGGGATAGCATTGCAAGGTTTCATACTCTAGTCTCAATCTTTGATACAAAGGGTTTTAAAGATTTATCATTCCCATCCCAGTGAGATGCAAGCTTTTGAATAGGTTTCACTTATAAGGTTTTGAACCTGTCTCACCTGAAATCTAATAAGGTATTTTGATTCAATGTTTCACAACAGGATACTCTGAAACTGTGTTTCCCTATTGGATACTATGAAACAATAAAAATATATATACTTTAAGGACCGAGATAATATTATACTATTCAGACTATGGGCTGTATATTAAGTCAAAATTTTAAATCAGGATTTTATGTTTTGTTTTAATGCAAGAATATGGAACTATATCATGAAATGAGAATTCAAATAAAACTTAAGATAAAATTTCACTATTGTATTATGAGACTTCACTCCTCGAACCCTATAATTTGCATTTAATTAAACACTTCAGTGATTGATATTGATACTTAAATTTGATGAATGATGTCAGTGACAGGTATGCAATTCCAGAAATCATTTTCCTTTCAGACAACTTCAGAAAATTAAGATTATAATAATTTTAATTCCTAAGAATTCTTTAAAAAAAAAAAAAAAACTTTTATTGTCTACTATTTTGAGTGTCTCCATTTTAAAATTTCTAATGTCAAGTAGGTGATTTAGCAAACTATACAGAATATTTATCAACATCCATATTTCATGATTGCTGAAATATGGAACATGATTGCCCACTTTAGATATACATTTTAAGAAAGGTTAATGATATACATTTTAAGAAAGGATTACAATATTTCATGAAGCTATGCCATACAAAGGGGAAAATGAAGTTGCAAATATTTTGATAATATAATATGTATGAGGATCAGCTAACATATTTTCATTAAACATATAATAAAAGGAGTTTTCTGTAATTGTTCAGCAAGTCTCTTGTACTTCAATTATTCAATTTTTTTTTTTTAAATGTCCTTTCCTCGACATATGTGAAAACATAAGGATAGAAGAATGAAAAGAAATTCTTAGAAATTTATAACAAAGGAAACAATGTGGTATGTAAGTGAAATTCTAGAGATTCTTAAAAACTACAGTGGGAAAAAAAATCGCAAATATAGATTTAATCAGATAACAATGCAAGAATACAATAAAGAAACGTCAATATATAAACATCAGTTCAATTTCCCTTTTCTTTTTTAGATAAGGTATCAGCGATACAATTACAAAATCTTAAACATTAAAGATATATAAAAACAAATTAAACTGCATGTCTTCAAATTTAATTTACAGAATGTTTCAATTCTAAAAACAAACTGCACAACAATGTGTTTAAATTGCCTTATTTCTTCTGTAACAAAAAATATACATTACTTAGGTCAGATATTAAAATGAAGAAAAATTTCTGAAGGAATGAAGAATAAGGATTAAAGACAGAATAAATATTTGCACTCATCAATTAATAAACAACTTTTTGTATTTTTCAGTTAAAAGGTCACCAGCCATAATTGAGAAACAATATTAAATGTGGTAAATTGTTTATTTCAACTAATTGCATTGCTTTCACTATTTAACATATAATTAGAGTTAATATTTCTATATATAGTTAGGACAATGATAATTCTTGGCAACATGTGGCAAGAATGTTGCCAAGAATTATCGTTAACTGAAAAGTGACATATATTAAAAAAAAAAAAAAAAAAAAAAGAAAGAAAATGTATGAAATTAATGGAAAAGAAAATTCTGGCAGAAAATAAACTTTTTTACATGGTGTTTTAATTTTTTTAATGTCTTTATCATTAAAAATATAATTTTTGAATTTCTCCTATTTATAATTAAATGCATGAAACTTAATTTAGCTCTGAAAAATAATTTAAAAAATGAGCTTTAACAAAATATTAAATTCCTTTATAAAAAAAATTATTTCCTATGATCATCTATGACCTGACCAATGGTTAGGATACATGTCATTTCTTGGATAAAACGACCCTCCTTGATTCTGTTGATTTGATGAAAAATATGGTGATGAATATTGTTGAATATATCCATGATGAAAACCATGAGGTGAATTTTGTGAATCAAATCTATTTTTGTCATTCTCTGACCTGGATTCATACCTTCTTGAATTGTGGCTTCTCGGTCGATCATGCCATCGACTATCATTTTGATGAAATGAATGTTGATTAACAGAATTCTCATATTGCCTAAGCTGTTCTAAATAAGGATTAGGTGCATTTTCTGAGCCACTCCTTGCATCCAAACGAATAGATTTGCCATATAGAACAAGACCGCCCATAAGCGCTACTGCATAAGGAACAGATGCTGTATGTTTGAAAGTGACAAAACCATAATTCCTCTGTCGCCCATCCTTATCTTTGGGAATTTTCACACTTTCCAAAGGACCAGCCTGAAATAAATATTAAATAAATAATAATATTCAACATTTTGCAAATTTGTTTTAAAATTTTATATTAATTATATGATTTTTTTCAGAACTTATACAAAAATGATTTCAATTAGGGGCTCCCAATTTTTTTTTTTTTTTTTCTTGCCTCCTTGCTTTTAAGAAGAAAAATTACTGAGTGTAAGCCCCCACCACCAAATCATTGTTTCCATGACATTTCTTGCAGCTTACTTTATACTAATGATAAAAAATAATAATAATAATAAAATAAAAAATTGAATAATAATGATTACCTTTTTAATTCAGAATTTAAAAGTATAAAAGAAATAAGAAAATCACAATATAACTTAAATAAATAATTTTATTCATGTAGCCTGTTAAACATTTGGAAAAGAAACTATTTTTAGCAGAGATAATTTTAATTTAGTGCATCTGATTTTGTCTACTAATTAGATATTTTTTCTAATCTACTTTGCAAAATATAATTCAAACAGTATCACTTTGAAAACCATTGATCTAAAAAAATCATAAATATTTTAAATATGCAAATAAATGTTTTGTCATTTTTGTCAATTTTTATCGGCAAAACTTTAATGAAAAAAAAATATATATTTTAATAAATATAAGAATAGCAACTCCTTGTCATAACTATGTATTTGAATATTCAGCAATTTTTATTAGGAAAAAAAACCTAGAACCTAGATAAAATTTCCAAATATGTAGTCTTATTTTTCTACATCAAAACATACATTGTATGATGAGGAGTTACTGTATTTAATTAATTCTACATACTGGTAACAACAAGAATCAATGGTCATAACAAGTGACAATGGGTAAAATCTTAGTATGATCCACCAGTACAGAGGCAGGTATGATGTAGGGCAGTTACATCAAACAAGCAACTTATTTTGACTTTCAGCGAAAACAAATAAATCAAATTAAAATGAATTCCAATAGATAACAAATTTTTCAAAAAATCTGGATGGGTTACATGTTATTTTTAAAATTATCTGAACACAATCACCCTTGTATAATATATTTTTGGTCAATAATATTAATTGCATGATTGGTATGATTACTATTACACTACACTGTATCTGAAATGTCCCTTTACAACTTCAAAATGATGCAGATAAGTTGAGCCACCACAATCTTGAACAAACATCCCTAAAATTGACATCTGGGGTAGTATCTTCGATACGCTTATTCTTGGGGTCAACAAAAACAAATTCTAGCTAATGGATTTATTTCCCTATCTCTTTTATAGTTATGGAAGCTTTTGATTCAGCTTTTCTTATTGAGTTTCAGACAAATCACCTTTAGCATTAAAATCCAGGTCATCCAGATTGTTTCTGCCTTTACTAAAGCTGTATATGTAAAATTCATTATTTTAATGTAATCAAATCTTTGGTTAATTTTTAAAAAAAAAAGAATAGTTACAATATAAATTTGTTAAGCAATAATGCTACAAATGGCAAACTGCCCCTCCGTATCTAGATATGCCACTTACTACAAATAAGAAATATCAGATTAAGAATATTAATTCTAGACTAAATAACAAAAACAAATACATAAAATATAAGATCAATTTGATTATTTAAATAGATTCTCACATAAACTGCAAATTAAAAGTTTCTTTCAGCAAATCAGGTAAGTAGATACATGTTTATTCAGATATCTCTTTATATTAATTATCATACTTTCATAATCCATCTCATTCTTTATTAATGAAGATACTTTTAATTAATAATTAATAATTTAATGTAGCAACTAAGCTAATTTGATTTATTATTTTGTTTCATTCAGCTTAGTTTGGATGGCGAAGTGGATTGTTTCGCATGAGTTTAATTTTAGAAATTTATTATTTTGTAATATTTTGAAAAATGTAAATTTATACTGTATTGTCTAAATATCAAAAAATATTAATTATCAATGTTTACCAAAAATAATTTCTCCCTTTTTTTTAAAAAAAAATCCATTGAATTCTTCCTTGTTTTTTTATTTGAACATTAATCAGATGTAAAATAAATTTTCAATAAAACACAATGCTAAGAGCTGACTTTTTTTTTTTTTTTTTAAATTGAGGATTTAAGTATAAAAGTCTTTTTAATCTTTTGTTTTATCGCATAATTCTAATCTTTTGATTTAATCGTTTAAATACTACAAATGAGTTTTGAATATTGTTAAATATATTTAAAGATCCATTTTTTTTTTGTTATTTAAAATTAGACAAATGAAAAAAAAAAAAAAAAAAATTACTTCAATATTTTACCAGGAGCTGTTCCTTTTTAATAATGAATTTAACTGGAAAAGAAAATGTAATGTTTCGTCCTATCTTTTGTAGTAGTTCTATATGCTATAAAATTTCCCAAATCTGAATCCAAAATCTTTTTTCCTCTACAACGGAAAGTTTGATGAACATTACAATTTCTGGCTAAAAATTTTCATTTATCTATACCCCCTCCCTAAAAGCATGGTTTCTCAATACAGTTTTAATAATGAATTAAAACAAAAAAAAAAATTAATAAATTCTTGATGAAGATTTTATGTATACGTTAAGTGGCACTACACAAAAAAAAAATGAAATTTTACTAAAATATTAATAAAATTAATCATTTTCAGGCAAACCCTCCTTTGATAAATACTATATTTAATAATATATGAAATTAAAAACTTCAAATAGTCGATTTTCATTATTTTACGACACAAATATACAAAAATCCTTACCAAAAATAAAAATCCTTACCTGAAGAAATAGCTCATAAAGTAAATCTTCAGTTACTTTTTCAGAAAGATTACCACAGTACAAAGTTCTTTCCTTGTCATCCATTTCTCAGAGTTAGTTTATTTTTTTCTTAAATAATCTAAAGTAACAACGTCACTTAATTGTTAATTATAAATTTACAATTTTACAAACGCTGCACACAGCTACAGATCCATAAACGTTTTTCCCTTTTTTTTTTGCCAACTGGCGAGAAGGTTTGGAGACTATTATCGCCAAGAGAAATAAATCACGCCAAAGATAGGGGCGCTGTGATTTACTCCCATTTCTAACATGTCTTATTTTCTAAACATTCGTTTTTAAAATTATTATCACAAAAGCAGCTAATTATTACTACTTTTAGCTATTTTTAACTCCAATAATATTAAACCTATCGACCCAATGCAAGAAAAAAGAAATGTCCGGGATAGTACGATTTATCCTGTTCTGTTCTAGTTTAATTAAACGCCAGTTGAAAGTATTTATCCCCAAAAGAGAAAATGTGAAAAAAAGTTGCCATAAATAAAGTTGTGTTATTTGATTGGCTAAGATTCAAGAGCTATGGCTGAACATAGTGGTTGTTAGAATTAAGTTAAGGGTTTTGTCTGTTGCCAATTATATTTTTAAATTATTTCAAAATTACATTTTAGAAAAGAAAACTGTATGATTAATAAATAGTATATTCAAGAGAGAAAAAATGTATTTTTAAAGTTTTCATGAATAGTTTAGATACATTTCATTATTGAGAACAATTTATTATTAATATATCAGAAAATGTATGCTAGTAAATTAATATAGGGTGTGCTCAAATATTATCGTTACATCTCATACACCAATATTAACTGTATCCTCCTGTACCTCCTTCCGCCAGTTGTTTATCAATCAATTTATTGCCTTTTAGAAATTGTCATGTTTAAATGAAGTTGATGTCCATGTATTATTCCTCTTTTCAAGAAATTTCTTGTAAATATTTATGAAAATGAGTTCCAATTTAAATATACGGCATACTAATGGTGAAGAAGCCGTAATTACAGAAAATGAAACGGGTGATAAACATAAATTTGGTGCTGAACCGACTAAAAACAAATTAAATTATTAGAGTTTACAGTAATGCCCAAACATTTGCAGTTTAATCCTTTCGTGTATACAGGTTATCGACCTCAAATGAATTCTTGGGAATGTATTATGAGCCTTACTTATTTTCATAATGAAACTCTCAACATTCTGACACACGGTAAGTACTATTATATGATATAGGTCTTTATAAATAGAATGATTACATTGCTTTTATATTGATCCCATAGTAGCAGTCGAAATAATTGACGAAGAAGATTTGATCTGCGGTTACGGAGCTATATCGGCTACTAGTAGATTGATGATTGTTGGCAATGGGGCTGGGCGTATTACTCATTGGTATTGTAAAAAAAAATCATATATGAACATTTTTGTTGTTGTTGTTTCGTTGAGGAATAAAAAAAAAATTGTGGATAATTTTGTTTGTGAATGAGATAGGCATTTCTAATATTTTGCCGTAAACAGTTAAAACTATTTAATAAAATGTTCATTATTTGACTTTAGATATATAAAAATTCAGCTTTTAATGTATTTTGCTACTTTTAAATTTCTGAAAATTTGTGAGAAATATATGATCATTAAACTATAACAGCAAAATTATTCCAGTCTGCCTCCACTCTCCAAAAAAAGGCAATTTTTAAGCTCAATTGATTGCTAATTTTCATTTAATAACATTATTCAGTAATTCTCTATCATCTGAACAACCACTTTGCTGGAAATGCAAAGATTACACCAAATCATTACCAATTGTAAACTAACAAGTCACAATACTTTTTGTGTAAAGCTATTAAAAGTACTGTGCTATCACAACACTAGCAGGAAAGTATTTGTTCTTTCATTTTGTTTCATAATTATAGCAAATTATTTTACATTACATTTCATTCAATATGATTTTGATTAAATTTAAAACATCGATTGTTTATTTCATTCAAAATATTCTTATTATACAGGAAAGACTTCCATGTTCCTTTTAATAATTTTTTTCCTTCATCCCCCACTTGTTTTTACTGTATTCGCCAAAGTACCATCTTCTCAACTCAAGTTTAATGCCTTTTTTAAGTCCTCCCCATTTCTGTTACTGGGAACTGTAGTGTAGGAAGAGAAAAAAAAATTGTCTTCTATTCCTATTACTTCTCCAAAAATTGCTAGTCTTTAGTCTAAAAATTATTTTCAAAAATTTTCTTTATTTTTAATATTAAAATTCGATTGTTACAAATTTACCGTGGACACCCTCCTAATAGATTCATGAGTGACAAATGTGGGTGTAAAAAAATTTCAATAAAATCGCAGAATAGCGGACGTTAGGATTTGTCATCAAAAATGACGGGTGTGATTCTAAGTGAAGAGATTTGCAACCCTACAATGATAGTTTGATTTTGTGGAGCAGAATTTGAATTTAAAAGAAATGATGTAATTTTTAAGAATCTTAATGGAAAAAAAATTGAACAAAAAGTGCAGACAATAAAAAATGAAAGTTCATTCTGTCATGCACCTTAACAAAAAAAAAAACATTTATTCGACCCTCTTCCAATCGTTCCAAAACCCAATGTCCTTGCACACTTTTACCTCTATTATAGTTTCGTTTACCGGACTTACTTTTATCAATTTCCACAAAAGTACCAAATTCATCCAGAATAATGTTCTCTTTCATAATGAAATTCATTTAGATTTCTCTATAAAAACTCTTCTAATCAATCGCCTGTATTAAGCACACATTAAGTTTCATCAGCTATATTGGTATACAAACCCAAGCGTATGTAATTCTCATGATGTTTTACGAACTCATCTTTGATTGAGAGAACCACAAATTTTGACAAATGGATCTCTTTGCATTTTGTATCTCTCTTCATCTCCATATATATCCATCAGATTTATCTTTCACTTCAGTTAGAATCAGATCCTTTCCGCAACTGGGACACAGGACCTTCTTAACAATCAAACCAGCAAACATACACCATTCAATAATTTTTAACTTACTTTGACATTCCAAATCATGTAAGAAATCCTTGCTATAGCACCTTTCTTTCAATTTTTAAAAATACTTGAAATCCTTATTTCCAAAGTAAATCCTCAATACTAGACACCGCTAATTAAAAGACTTTAGTCAGCTCACGTTAAGAAAAGAACCATAACAGCATGAGATAATAACATGAAATGAATAGTTTTAAAAAATTAATTGTTCTTTAACTCTACTAGAGGGGCCTGATGGCCGAGTGGCTAGCGCTCGATATCGCAAGTTTCGGGTTCGAGTCCTGGCTGCGCCATGGATGTTTGTTGTGGTTCAGAATTCACTTTAAACCATAGGTCCCAGTCTAACATGATTGTAAAGCGTTGTGGGGCATTGTTACTCTGCGTCTGTAGCTTATCTTCAAGTTATATGCAGCCCTTATGGCATATAAGATCCCGGTCTAAGTACTTGGCAGCTACATTAGAAAAAAAAAAAAAGTTCTTCTAGGACTTTCCAGTAGGCGGATTAAGTCGTGTAATTAATCTTGGCCAATCAGAAACACATTAATAATGGCTGATGAGGCATTAGGAAATAACTTGGCTATCATATTTGGTGAATATCGCCCACTTGCCGATGGAAAAAAAGTTGCCAAATCCCAACCTCTCCCATTCTGCGATTTGGCCAAAATTTCATTTTAAACAAATAATACGAATAATTTCTTTTTATGAATATATTAAAATAAGTCAAAAGTTTGTCTTACCTATGTAGAATTTTCCCACCTGATAGAAAAAAATTAAAATTAACTCTTAAAGAAAATAATTTTAATATTAATATTATAGTTTTTATAATTATATGTAGAATATAAAGATGAAAAATTAACAGTTGAATGATGTCAATATAAAATAAGTAATTATTAATTTTAATGAAATTCTAATAAGCTGTTTAGTGTATAAAGCCTTCTTAAATGTTGTAAAAAATTTGTATTTATTGCTGCGTTTCTTGTTTGTTTTTTTGCTCCTCCACTTCTTTAAATATTTATAGTCGTTTTTACTGAATGAAAGTTTTGTCGGTCACAAAGATGTCAAAACAAACTTTTCTGAATTTATTGACTCCAGATCAAGGTCGTTCTATTAAACTTGGATAAAAATGTCTTGTAAATGATGGTAGAAGTGCATTCATGTAGGTGAAGTATATTTTTAATTAAATATGTCCAAACAATTTGAGTTTGGGACTTTTTAAAAATTGTATACTCAAAAGTTTACAAATACAAATACAATACAAATGTTTACCAAATACAATACAAATGTTTGTAATAAAAGAGCTTTGGTAAATGCAAATAAGGTTTTTCAGTGTATCTCATCAATGAACAGATTGTAAAATTGTTTCCTTCTTTAATTAATGACTTTTTTTCTATGAAACAATACATGTTTACATTGTATGCCTTTAAATGTATAGCTATTCCCCCTTTTTGAAAATCTTAAATAATGTGACAAATGCACCCAAATTAAGATTCTTCTGAGTTTATTGACTTTGGAAATTTCAAACTTGATACACTTCCAATAACAATAAAAAAAAAACTTTATAAAGGTAATTTGTTGATCTTGCTCTTAAAACCTTTTTGAATAAAAAGTATATTGGAATAGAGTACCCTTCATCACTATAATTCATTACAGTATTGTTGATTGAAGCAAGTGATTTACTAAAAATTTGTGAAATAATTAAACTGAAAAGATTATGATTTCCGTGTATGGTAAATACAGCATATTAAATGGACTGTATGAATGCTTTCTTTTAAATTATATTTCGCAATTTTGCTGAAAAATGTGAAGAAGTTTGTTTAATTTGTTTTATCCACAATTTGGGCATATACTGGGAATTTCAGGGGTATCCATAATCATTGATGTTTATGTTAAATTCTACGTTTATCAAAATATTTCTATATTTAGGACTGCCACTTCTTTATGCCATATGGAAGTTGCCTGGATTGCTGCCATGGGATGAAATGCCACTGCCAATTTTACCTTATTTTCATGCTGCAGCAACTGTATGTCCATGGTTAGGAAGCTCCATTTATCACTTATTTATGAATCATTATTCAGGAGTTAAAACTTATGAGCGTCTTCTGCAATGGGATGTCGCTGGTGTTTGGGTTACTCAAAGCTGTGGTAAGTAAATCTTTGCATCTTAGGAACTCATGCATTTGAATAGTATTAAACCTACACACTGACTTTTTCCTTATCATAGAAGGAAAGATATTCTTATTTCCAGATTTCGCACAAAAACATATCCTTGCAATACAAAACTCCATAGATTTGGTCTGACTTCATCTGCATTACGTTCGGTCTGCAAAACTCTGGAAACAGTGAACACATTTTGTTCCGATGCATAAAATATGTAACAGCACGAAACAAACTCCAAAGTGCTTTTGGATATAGAGTTCTATCATACTCGTGGTTATTCTATATGTCTGAAGATGCTTATTTTAAAACAACAGTAATTCTACAATTTCTATGAAAAGTCTTGCGACCCTGTCAACTATGGGGTGCGCCATATGTTATTCCTTGTGTTATGTCATTTTCACTTTTCATTTCAAGTACTAGCAGTGCTTCATGCATTCTAAATCATCGTTAAAATGTTTGATCGATTGGTCAGTAGTTTGTCTATTTCTTTCATGTTCAAATATACTTCTTTTATTGTTATTCTTTTGGTTACCAGAGAGTGTCGATAACATTTATGGTATTTCAGAAAGAAATTTGGACTCCTGGAATTTCGAATTTTTCAGTGATTTTTGGAGTTTTTTTTTTTTTTTTTTTTTTTTTTTTTTTTGAGGTCTCATTTCTACTTCTGCAAATTTGTTGTGGAAAAAAATATTTGGATAAATTGAGATAAAGCAGTGTCAGCGAGCATACATCTCAAAGCGTCAAATCAAGTAAATCTTTGCATTTACATTAAATTCTAATGCTTTATTAAGTTGTTTTAATTTTTTATTTGGGGTAATTATAAAAAAAAAAAACTACATGATATGCAAGTCCCCAGCTTTTATACCATTTACAGAAACTGAATGATAATTTGTTTTAAAGTATTTTGAGGTATGCGCTCAAGAATCATGTTAAAAACAGCGTTTTAAATTCTAACAATTATGGTCACAGTTACAAAATTTCAAAGGACAGCATTTTTTTTTTTTATTCGATTGTAATCTCCATAGTGAAGAACTATAAATAGTATTGGAATGGTACCTGTAACACAAAAATTGCCTGCTCTAGACAGACTTAGAAGAAAAGTGAGAAAAACCAACTGAAAGCAAAACATTTTTGTGTTTCACAAATTTTCCATGAGATTTTCTTCACATACGGTGACATTTTACATCCAGCAAATAGTAGATAGCATTGAAACATGTACCAAGGTGTAAAGAATCTGTTGAACTTTTTATGCCTGATGGCAACTTTCAAACAGATGCAGTTTGAGGATTAAATGCCTGCACTTTGGTTTTCAGACATCCCCTCAGCCAGAAATTCATTGGAGTGAAATCAGAAATAAAATAAAGAAACATTTCGAAGAATACCCCACATGTGGGAGAATGCTATCTTGTATACATATCACGTCAGATCGAGCATTCCATTGCTGCAAATCAGGAATTACTTAATTAGTCAGCATTTCTAAATAACAAGCACTTGCTACCTTACATGTTTGTAGACCTTTCAGCAATAACTTCAAAACAGTAGGTGGCAGAGATGAAGGTTCTTTTTATACCATACCAGAGGTATTTTTTCTTCATGTAACAGAAGTGCAATATCATGGGAATTATTATATGCCAAGCCGTAGCAGTAAATATTGTGATGTATATATTAATATATGTTATCAAGTATCAGAATTCTTTAATTATATATGCCATGGGACAACTTTTTTTATACAAAAAGGAAAAAAATGTCTGAGAATATTAGATGTAGGTATTTAGAAAATTATACTATTTTCATAATATTTTTAAAATACATCTTTCTTTTGTTTGTGTGTAAAATATTAGCAACTATTATTTGTAATTAACATTTATGGTATATAGCAAATAATAGTTTTAAAAAAAAAAAACATATTCTGAATTTAAAAATTGCAAATGTTATTCAAGGAAGCTAAGGCAAGTTGTGATTTATATTGTATGGAAAAACAATTCTGAAGTATCCATTTGTTTATTTTAACTTTTTCATAACTAGCATGGTTTTTCTTTATATACTCCTGAAAAACCCATTTATTCAATAACTATACTTTTACAATTGTATTTCATTTTCATTTATATTTCATAAGCTTGAATTTTCATAGGGAGTGCATGATGAGTTTCTTTCCTTCAGAATTTCCCTTGGGAGAAAATATTTTCTAGCCAACACTGTGTTGAAATTGCTTGACTATTTTTAATTCATTTAACTGGAAATTTCTTTTATCACTTCACAAAACAAAATTCAATAAACTTAAAGATTTCAGTATTGCAGAAAATTAATATTAAATACATATCATATGCATCATATTAATGATGGATAAGACACAAGTTGTTTTTGTCATTTTGAAAATGTTTCAATTAAAATTAGATGAAATTTATAGACATTTGTAATTAATGTTTTTGTCAGCTTTTCATATATTTAGTTTTTCAAAATTATAAAATATAATTTTTTTTTTTTTTTTATCTTAACATTTGTTTGAGTAAGATTTTCAAATAAATATTTTTGTAAATACATCCCCTATTATTATTATTGCGGCCTGATGGTCAATTGGCTAGCACTCTGGCTTTTGGTACCACAGATTTCAGATTCGAATCCTGGCAGTGGCGCGGATGTTTGTTAGTGGCGCGTAATCCACGTTAAACTGTAGATCAAGATCTAATTAGCTTAAAGTGTGCACTAGATGACTGTAGAGCGACAAAAACCAAACCTATTATTATTTTCCATTTGGTTATTTATATATTTTTTTTTTTTTTCTTTCTTATTTTTAGGTGGTTTTTCATCAATATTTGTTGGTACTATGTGTCTGTCATGGCCATTAAGATATTTATTGTTGCTCATATATATTTCATTTGCGGCAAAAGCTCTACATGCTGCAGTATATGCTGCTGGACCATGGGAAAGAAGAATAAGTTTTGCTGCCATGTTCATCATGCGTTTATTTATCCTGTGTTTACGTTATACACCATATGGAGGTGGACACCCTGAGGTGATGTGATATTATCCAAATTAAATTTTATTTAGTATTTGTCTTTATATTTTTAATACATAAGTTTATGCTGAAGAACATTTTTCTTATATTTTATAAATTTCTTTGCTTCTATTATTTATGTAGACTTCTCTACCAGTCTAGCAAAATTTTAACGACAGAGGGAGGCAATCTAGGGGTGTATTTCAAAGCAAAATAAAGAAGCGTTGGTTTTCTCTCAACAACACATATTTAATGAATATATTTACATCAATATTTACAGAAAGTATTGATACATTCACAACCATTTTCTACCGCTGCTTGACGCAGCGTCTCCCATGTCAGCTAACGTTCTCTTCTCGCGCCCAACTACGGGGTTTTTCCCTTCTTCAAGGTCCAATACTGCTACTACATGGCAAAAGGTTGGTGTGAAAGACACATAGTCCGTGATGTGTTTCCATCTGGTGCTTAGCAGGCAAACAAATCCTACAGAATCGGCCATCCTGCAGGTCACTGGCCCCAGTGACTTAATACACAAATATCAAATGATTGGAGAATATGACTATCAGTAGTTCACATTAATAATGTCAAAATATCAATCAAATATCATATTAATAAAATATAATGACAAATAATAAAAAATAGGAAATAATGTTCGAAAATACTATAAAATGACAATAAGTTCAATAATATCACATTTTAAAATACATGCGATTAATACTGATATCAAATTCAAAAATGCATATACTAAAACTATAAACTAATACTATACTACTAATAAAAAAATTGAAGATTCACAAAAACGTTTCATCATATCAGCAGAGGTAATGGTTATATTAGGTCCTGTATGGTCCCCAACTTTTGCAACTTCATACCTGTCTCTTTGATACACCTTAATAACTTTGTATGGACCCAAAAATTTAGGTCTCAATTTCAGACCAACGCCAAACTGTGTTCGTTGAACTGCTACCAGATCACCAATGTGATATTTAATGGCTTTTTTTCTCTTCTTGACATAGGACTTCTTGTTTTCAGCCTGGATTTTTTGAGTGTTTGCTTTAGCTTCTTGCCTAATTCGACTTCTTTGGAACTGGAATTTTTCATTTATTTCTTCCGCTAATAAACTTATGATTTTTATATCCTCTTTGTTTTTCATTTTAACACCGGTCAAGAGTTCGAATGGCATCCATTTTGTACTACGTTTCGTTGTACAAAGGATTCGTTGTATGAGGCTGTTAAGGATCCTTTGTAACTTATCAACATACCGATACCACTTTATAGCGTCCTCTAGAGATAATTTTGTCAGGACTGGTATAAGTGTACGATGAATTCTCTCAATTTGCCCGTTTCCACGCGGGACACCGGTGGCAATCTGCAAGTGTTTGATGCCTTCTTCCGTACAAAAATCATTAAAAGCTTTGGAGGTGAAAGCGGATCCTCTATCGCTTATTATTCTTAAAGGATTTCCAAATATTTTCTGCTATAGTTTCAGCTTGTCTAGAGCGTCTCTCGTGGAAACCGTTTTAACTGGATACAACCACGTAAATTTAGTAAAAGCATCGATCACTGTGAAAATATGCTGATATCTTTTATTGGTTGGCGGTAATGGGTCGATAAAGTCATGATAAGTGCTTAAAGGCACATCCCCTTTCGGGATGGGGTTTAAATATCCTTCCTTCCTCCCACATTTTTTGTTTGATAATATGCAAGGTACACAGTTTGCAATCACCTTCCGGGTCAAATTGTCTAAATTTGGAATAAAAATTCTTGTTTTACGACTTCCTCTGTCTTGGCAGCTGAGAAATGACCTTTCTCATGTGCTAATTTAACCAATTCCGTTTGCATGTCGCTTGGTGCAATAATAAGTTCGCGACCACCTACAAATTTATAAAGGATTTCATTTTTAGTGAAATATTCTTGTGATTCATTACTGTTAAGAAGTTGCTTTAATGAGGAAATGTTTTCATCTTCTGACTGTGCTTTCTTCAGTCTAGCCGTTATGGTATCATCTACTATCATCATGCAATGAAAACAAATTATTGTAAAATAGTCTTATTTGAAAATTTTGTCCAATAGGCCAGGGCGACCCTTTTATCAAATATGGAAATATGGAATGTGTCACTATAAAGTACTTTAAGCCGGGCGGCCGGATATACAAAAAAAGTTCGCTTTATCCTTGCTATAGCCGGGGTGGCTATCTTAGTGTGCGCCGAAAAACGGAGAATTGATTATCTTCCCATGCTTCTTGGCCAGGCGACCTTCCTTCGCAGAATAACTTATAGCCGGGGTGGCTATCTCTAACACTTCTAACAAAATGGCTTCTTCCAACAGTCCAACGAATTCATCTCAGCCGAGCCCCCAATTTTGTAGACTTCTCTACCAGTCTAGCAAAAATTTTAACGACAGAGGGAGGCAATCTAGGGGTGTATTTCAAAGCGAAATAAAGAAGCGTGGGTTTTCTCAACAACACATATTTAATTAATATATTTACAGAAAGTATTGATACATTCACAACCATTTTCTACCGCTGCTTGACGCAGCGTCTCCCATGTCAGCTAATGTTCTCTTGTCGCGCCCAACTACGGGGGTTTTCCCTTCTTCAACGGCCAGAGTTCAAGGTCCAATACTGCCACTACATTGCAAAAGGTTGGTGTGAAAGGCACATAGTCCGTTATGTGTTTCCATCTGGTGCTTAGCAGGCAAACAAATCCTACATTTATTTTTTTAGGAAATATAGTTTAATATTATGATAATTCTAATATTAATTAATATAATAGTTCAAAGTGCAACAATATTTATTAATTCAAAATTTAAAAATATGTAACTTATGTTAAATGAGACTGAATGGGAAAGACTGAAAACAAAATTTTAACTTCAAAAACTAATCTAAATTTTTCTTCTCACTCATTTAGTATTTTTGAATTTTAAGTAATATAATTTATAAACATGAATTAAATTATTCTGAATGTTCATTTTTAGTAATGTTTGTGTAAAAAAAATCTAATGAAATAAGTAGATTTAAAATTTTTTAACTATGTGTAATTAAAATTTATTACAATTTTACTTTTGAGAAAAAAACATTTTATGAAACACTATTGTGCAATATTTATTATTTTATGTTTGACTAATTTCTTGATTTATTCCTAATTTTCATAGATCTTATGCTTATTGAAATGTTTGCATTATTTTATTACGATATTTTTTATCAATGTTTTTGATGTCATCCTTTATTTCAAAGTGAAATATTGACATAAAAATATGTGAGGGATTGTAAATTAGAATAAAAGATCTGTCACCATTTTAAAAGGAATGTCTAAAAAAAACAAACAATTTTAGGGAAATGTTTTCTTTTTTTGAAAAATAGTTTTAATCAATATTCTTTGTTATCTGATGCTGTATAGTATTTGAAGATATTACTTTCTTTATATCAGAAAGAAAAAAAGTTCTCCCCTATAAAAAAGTCTAAACAAAAAATGTTGCTTTTGTTTCTGACAGTTCAAAAGAATTTTGCCATAGTTAAACTTTTAGTAAATGCTTCCATCAAATTGCTGCACATTTTGCATCTATTTATTTGTTTTCAACATCTCCTCAATCATTATAAAATGCATGTGTTGGAAGAAAATAAATATCATATTGATTAAAAAAATAATATATAAAGATTTTGGATGTAGTTAGTGATAAGAAAGAATTGATTTTGATTTATTTGTGTAATCCTTTTAATTTATTCATGAATTTTTAACTACATCTTCATATCACTTTAAAAATGAAATATTTTTTCCATACATTACTTTTTAGAGAAACAAAAATAAAGATTAACTTCTTACAAAACATCGTATAAAATCATTGCATTAATTTAGCTGAAGGTATTATACCAATTTAATTTTCATACTTAAAAAGAAATATAAAACCTTACTTATCAACACTGAAATAGTTTGTTTCTTCATTTATTGTAAATTTTATTGAAAAAGAAATCTGAAAATTATCATTTATATGTTTTGTAAAAATTATTTTTCTATTTTAATACTTTATGAATTACGAAATGTTTACTAAATTATTTATTGTGAAATGTCTAAGTTCTGTTTAAAATCCCATTTTCTTATTAACTGAACTTTTCTTTTTTAGCTGAATAAGTTGTCTTTTATAATGCTTTTTTAGTGTTTAAAAAATTAATTCAAAAATTTTTAAGAAGCATGATTTCAAATTGTAATAAATCTTTTTTTGATCACAAAATGAATTAGTCACTTTTTTTTTCCCTTTTAAATCAATTTTCCCCCTAAATATGCTTTATTTTTATTTGGTTTTGTTTTTATCATTTTTAGACAAGAGTTTATTTACAAGAAATTTAGTATGTTCTTCATTGATTGAAGTGAATTATAGAACCAAGTGTGAATCATATGTTTTCTTGCAGAATAAAAGATGAAGGTACAAAAGCAAAATTGTATTCTATGAATTTGTAATTTTCTCTCTGGAAATCTCTACTGGATATTCCTACTGTTTACTAACTTCTTTATTTGGGAAACATGAATTTATGGCATCATATAGAAATTAATAGCTAAATTCTTTTACTGCTTGTTTTTAAAATTCTGCATTTGCTGTTATGATTTGACTTCATATTTTTAAAGATTAATTTTCATGTGTTCTACTAGCATTTAAATAAAAATTAGTTCTTTTGCATTCATAGTATAAAATTATTAGTAGTATATGCATAATATTGTCACAAATTTTTTGATTGATGAATTGCTCTAATTTTAAGAGTAACATGCTTGTGAATCATTAAATAGTTTACAAATTTCTACTAACTTTGCAATCTTATTTATTAATATAACAATTTATCTAGAAACTATACTTAAATTAATATAATAACAAGTTGAAATTTATGTGTAGATCTTAAGTATATTTTTTTTATAAATGTTATTTTAAATCATTTTATATTTGACTAATCATGCTAAATTTTAACATGGCTATATTTAATAAAAACAAAATTGTTTTATTTTTTATTTAACATTAATTCCAACTGTTCTCAGAAATTTATTTTTGACTGTCTCATTTATAAACATTGAAAAACCCTGAAGGAATTTGGAGAATATTTATTCCCTATTTTGAATAGGGAATAAATGTTGTTTAATAGGCAATAAAAATGTTTGACATCTATATTGAATAGGCAGTAAAAATATTGAAGTCTCCGGGCTAAAAAAAAAAAATCTAATTGTGAATGGATCATAACAATAATAGTTTTTGGATTTATGTCATCAAATTAAATAGATTTTTGTGCTCTTGTAAGTTGTTTCTAGTCTACAATTCATTGGTTGTGGTTGCTGGGTGACAATGATTTCAAATTAAAATGTCACAAATTAATGTATTTTATACTTTTTAATTGATGATGTGACTGACAAAAAAAAAGGTAAGCACTGTATCTGCTATGTTAATCAAGATATGTTGAGTAACATCTGGTCAGATATCATTGTGTTAAAAAATATTATCAAGGGTTTTCCTGAAGGAATTGTTAGACTTTGTCTTTAACAACTTCTCAAATATAGCAATTATTTTTAAGTATCCTTACTTCTTATCAGGTTTTTATGCTAGAATACAGTAATGGCTATCATCATAATGTAGTGTATATGTAACCATCATTGTAGTCAAAGACTTGTCAGAAAATTTAAACTATTTCCAATTTGAATGCCTTTGTCTTTGACTCACATCCATCAGCTTTTATAAAACAAAGTCAAAGGTAACTATCACAAAGGAATATATGCATTCAGCAAATACTATCAAGCTAGAGATTACCATACATGTAGATATATTCTGTTGCTGAATCACAAAGCAGATGCATTACCTGTTGGTGTCATGGAAATAAGGTGCTTATAATCCTGTTTGTATTATTATATGTCTAGTTCTTTTGAACTATTTCAACATTATAATTGTTTTGACATTTATGTTCTACAGATATCAATATTGCGTAAGAAAACCGTAAATCTTGTATAGTGAAGATAAATATATTTTAAATTTTGTAGTTTGCTTTTATAGCTATATCTGATGTTGATTAGCCATAATAATTCAGTAGAACAGTTTCAGCTCTCAAATTACAATATAATACTTGTCTATCTTTCTCCCAAGTGCTATATTTATGTATTTCCAATTTGGAAATGTATAAATACAGTTATGCATATCGTTTAAAGATATGCTTATAATTTTGTTATATGTATGATATGAATTCATATTAAATTTAACATTTATTCACCAGACTGTGTTACATATTCCTTAAATTTTATTCCAATTTGGCAAAGCATTACAATTTTCGTACTTAAGTGAATACTGTGGTTCAATTTGGCATTTTTTTTTTCATTTTTATCATATTAAAAAGTTCTTATAAAATGCCTGAATTTATTTTCAATTTTGAAAATTTAAAATAAAACTTTGCAAAAAGTTTTGGATATATTTCTTTTATATATTTTCATTACATTGCAAGTCATTAAATAATCTTTTTTTTAAATTATCAGCCATTAATCTGAATGCATGATATTTAAATGAAACTCATAATATTAATTTTATTTAATAACATTATTCTTTATAAAAAGCAAATCTTATTATATTATTTTAAATAATATTATGTGAAAAAAAAAGAAATAATTGTAACAGAAGCGAATTTTCAAATCAAAATTTATATCAGTTTAGTATTAATTTATTATAATGTGATGAAATTTAATTAGATTTTTAGATACATTTAAATTTTTGAATAGTAACAGAATGTATTTTATTATTAACTCTAAATTAAAAGTTCGTAATTAATTAATTTTTTTGTTCAGAGATTATACTTGAAATATGAATTATACAAGTCTTTAAAAACTTTCTATTGTTACCTGAGGCATTTTTTTGATACTTTCTTTATTATTTTACTACTATAGGTTTTAAATTGTGTTGTTTAACAATTTAAATTAAAGCATATTTCACTGCATGTATTAAAAATGTTTTTAATTATCAAACTTCTAATTATTAGAGTTTGTAGTGGATAAATTTCACTCTGATGTTAAATTTTCAAGTATTGAATTAATTTTTTTTATATTATTTATAATACAATGTCAGATAATATTAAATAAACTGTCAATTGCATAAAATGTAATTTAATTTCATAATACTTCATTTTCATTACATTATTATTTTTTTATTAAAATATTTGTTTTAATGAATTGAAATTTTTATTTACTTAACAGGCCTTATATCATGTTCTCATGCAAGATTTCTGGTCGCTCGTTGGTGCTGTAATAAGTGCGTCACAAATACCAGAGAGATGGTTGCCAGGAAAGTTCGATTATGCATTTAACAGTCACAATGTTATGCATGTACTTGTGGTACTAGGAGGTCTTCATATGCACTGGGCTGTGCAGAAAGACTTCCGTTGGGTTGCTGAAAACCAGTGTCCTAAATAAAAGCATGCCTTATTGCAGAGTTTCAAATTGGCTTTCACACTCTTGTTAATAAGTTTAATATTAACAATTCTTTTAGAAAACACTTGATAAGGCAAATTAAAATTTTTTGTATTGATTATGTCAGTAATTGCAAGTGATTTAAAGATTTGTTATGGTATTTTTTCTATTTTTATTGTATTTCCCATGTTATATTTTGTTGCACTAATTTGTTTTATTTTTGACAAAAAAAAAAAAACAAATTCAAAATAACCTTTTTAATATATTTGAATTTCTGCATTGTTAAAGGATACGTGCTGCATTAAATAATCTTTTTAAATTATCAGCCATTAATCTGAATGCATGGTATTTAAATGAAACTCATACATATTAATTTTATTTAATAACATCAAGTGTCTATTGTTGTAAGTGAATATTTAAAAAGTAAAAGTTTTAAAATAATGCTTTATAGTTTTTAAGTAAATGGTTATAAACTTTCATGTATTTTTAAACTCTCTTAAAGAAGTGCAAAATTGCTTTTAAATAACAATAATATTTTAATTTATATATGTCATTAATTCATTTCAAGTGTGAAAATCTTAATTTAAAACTCTGCACTTAAATTATTGCACAAGAATATTTACTTATATAATCTACTTCATAATATTTTATGAGAAACTCAACTATTATCACTTGCCCACAATGTAAATCAAATCCTTCCATATACACTAAGCACACTGTTGTGTTTTAGATATTATTTTGCAATTCTAGAAATTTGTCTTAGTTTTCAGTTAAGTGTATTTACAATATAATTTTATGCAGTATGTAAATAATAAAATTATAACTAGTATATAACATGGAAATTAGCTTTGCAATATTGTGAAAGTCCTTACATATAAGTTCTATGGAGACTTAGAATTGTAGTTTTAAATTAATATAAGAATAAATGATTTATTCCTTTTGTATTATAATTAATATATTCAGGGCTTATTTGCATGTTTTGTTTTCAAAGTGTGTACCAAGTACAAATACATATATATAAATTTGAATTTAAGTGTTTTAATTTTTATTTGGTTTTGAAATCCTTTACATTTAAAAACTTTGCCTTGATCAACATTTTTTTTATTTACATGCTTTGCACAGCTCAAATATTTAATATATTGTGTTTATGTGCTTTTAATATTGATATTCCAGAGATTGTAGTTAGTAAAGGTAGTGAATATTTTATTGACAGCAATTTTTTAGTCATGTCCACATACAGCAGACATATTGTCAGTATGTATGTTGCAAGTATTGCTACCTAGGAATCAAGAATTTGTGTACCTGTGATTATATATAGATTCTTATGAATCAAATATTGTAAACATAAAAATCTCTGCTAGGTTATGTTAATTTTTTCATTCATAAATTTTAGTATTTTATTGTGATTGAAACATCAAAGGTCTCAAATATGTAAACTTTCTTAATATCTCATCATATTTTATACATTTAACTAGAATTTAAAAGATTAGCTTTGTTTGAAGAAACTTTTAAATTTATATAATCCCGGGTTAATTTATTCTAGCAAACTGTGCATGTAAAAGATACTTTTATAAAAATAGCATTGTTTTTCAAGGTCTTGTGGTATCTCCAGACCAATAATAAAACTTGGTTGTATTTATAAATATATGTGTATTGATAAATAGTACAATTGTGTGAACAATGTCATTTTTGTGTTACTCATTTATAGCACTAGAATGAAGTATTTATTTTCATTTTAGGATTAAATTTCCTATTTTCGTTTTAATTTATTAACATCATTACATTTAAGCAATTACATGTGAATTCATTTTATCATATGCTATAAAATTGATTAATTTTTATAAAAATGGTAATAAATTATTTTTCATATTTCACTGCCTTGCTTAGTATATTTCTAAATATTTATACTTTCTTCTCTTTATTAAAAAAAAAAAAAAAAGATGGCTTAAAATTGTTGGTGAAATTATTTGATTTTATTCTGCTGGAATTTTATCTAAATTGGTTCTAGTTTCTTAACTTTATGTAGATTTGTCTATTTATTTATATGGATTTATTTTACTATAGTTACTCAAGTTTTAAGTATTTAAGTAAAGGTTTCACTAAAAAATGCAAATGTATTACTTGAATTTTTTTTTTTTAAAATAACTAATTTGAATAAATACATATAGCTTAACTTTAAAAAAACACTAATAAATATTTGTCTTATTAAAATTGCTTAAATAGGTTTAGTTTTCTACAGAAATACTATACTATGATGATTAGAGTACAGTAAATTATTTATTTATGTAATAAATGCTCTCTCTCTCTCTCTTTTGTGATATTTTTATGTTGGGTCAGTATTATTGATATTTGTCAATTTCTGTTGATATGTCATAGTCAATTTATATTGGGTGATATTAATTTGTGAAAGGTTCCGTGATATATTATTTATTCTGTATGTCTTTTATGCTAAATGGGGAAAATTAAGTTTTGTTGTTGTTATTTACAAAATAAAGTGTTTTAATATGTTTAATGTTAATTTTATAATTGAGAAACCCTTTGTTCACCATTTATTTATTCGAGGAACTATTTGAAATGTATGAATGAAAATGAAAGATTTATTAACAGTGCAAAATGAAATGAATGATTTATTAAGTGCATTTTCCCCCCTCAAGATCTTAGTTTATTAACTATAAGAGAACAAATATGTGTTTAAAAGTTTAGAAATATTTTGCATACATCATTGGAAAAATTGACATTTCTGATGTTTTTAGTATTAGAATGCAAATTATAAGAAATTGGAAGCTTATAAAAAGCATGTGATAAATATAATAGTATAATCACTTACAATTTTTATTTATTTTATGAAAAGAAAAGAAATATTAATCTGTGTCTGCAAATTTTTTGGAGGAAAGGCAATGTAATTATAGATATTTTGTGGAAACGGCCTTTTTTTTTTTCTGTTATTCATTAAAGTTTAAATACTTATACTCAGAGCTCCCAATAATAAAATTAAAATATTTAATCAAAGTTAAGTTTGTTTTATAGAAAATAAATTTATTTATGTCTAGTCATTTTGATCTCCTGGGAAAATTTAGCATTTTTTTTTTTTTTTTTTTTTTTTCCTAATAATGACTAGTTTTTCTCAGTCACTTTATATTGTGGTAGTTGCATTATTGAAATGTTTATTTATATCTTTACAAAACTTCGTAAAAAGAATATTTCTGTTGCCTAATTTTTGCAAAACTAAATACTGAAATGCTTCTTTGTCATATATATAAGAGCAAATTTAAAAATTATATGCAGAAAAACAAAATCATTTTTCAAAATAAACTTTTTCTTCGATTATTTATTTTTTTTTTTTTTTTTTTTTTTTTCAAATACTAAGAAACTATTATTATTTGTTGTAATCTGAGTTTCAAACCATGAATACTATTCTGCTGTCTTCACTCCTTCATCAGCAAAGACTTGTTACTTTCAGAAGACCAAAATAGGTGAGCATCTGGACTTTGTAGAGAACTCCTTAACACCGCAAAATAATTTTTCCCATGTGTTAATCATATGTGCATTGCCATGTGGGATCACAACATTCTTGAATTATAAACCTTGCCTTTAATCAAAATTTCTATCCTTTTATTTATTCGATGATCATTTTACTTTCATGAGTACTGACTATAATTAAATCTGTTCTAGCATCAGCTCTTCAGAATATAAGAGAAAATGGAAGTTTTAAAATGAGAATAATTAGAAAGGGGAATATTCTTATACTTCCCTAATATTCTATATTAATAGATTGTAAATTTTGAAGTCCCATGAATTCTAAAGGTACCAAGCCTGTGGAATAAGAAAATGGCAAAAATTTAAAATATTTTAATTTATTGTCCAAGGCATATTGCATTCATGGTAATATTGCTGTGTAGTTTTAATGAATATGAAGAGAAATATAATCAAACAATTACATAATTTGACAAGTTTATACATTCTTCCTAAATTAGATAACTAATGCAAGGTAATATGATAGAATAACCTTTTTCTAATATTTCAAAAGACATTCCAAATTGTTGGGAATGGTTGTTAATGTGTTTAAATAAATTGTATTTTGAAGTTGCTCAATAGCTAAACTGTTAGAATGAAGTGTAAAATTTCAGATTCATTTTATATATAAATATAAATTTCATTAGATTGCTCTCCTCTTTCTTATTATACGAGGTATTGAATTATACAAAAATTTATTTTTTAAAGTTATGCTGATTGCTTTTAAGAATGTAAAATTTCTTCTCTTTTTGCACTGAACTATGTGCCTTAAAAACTAACTTAAACCCATGATTTCCTAAAAATATGAATTTATTCGTAGCACAAAATATTTCAGAAACATTTGTGATTGATCATATTCTTTTAAAATCATGTTCATGTTTATTTTAAAAATTTATTTTATGTTAAACTAGATTAACTATAGTGTAAACTTAAGTGCTTTGTCTTCAATCTATTTATTTAGCACTTATGGAAGGACCTGTAGCTAAATTATAGTATCTGTGTAGATAAATGTTTTGTCTTTTTATGCCTACAGTACAATATAAAACACATTATCTTGTCACTGTTGATATTTAGTAAAATCTATTTTGTTTGTTCTTCGACTGTGTTATCTTGATTTTTTTTTTTTCTTTTTCAATTTCTTAAAGTATGTACTTATATATGATTATGGTTATTGTATGTTAATATTTTATTTATTGTGTATTTAAATTTTGTTGAAAATAATATTGTTAATAAAATATTTTAGGATAATAAAGTTTTATATACACAAATATTTTTCCTCTGTTGTAATAGTTCTATTTGTAATTTTTCTCTGTTGTCAGTTTCAATTCAACTTGATTGTATACAATATTACTACAAAATGAATCCTTTCCATGCAAAAGTTAATTTTTCAAATTACTCATATTCATAGAAGATAAAATAAATATTATATAAAGTAAATTAAAATAATTAAATATAAATTAATTTTTTGTTTGATGAAAGCACATTTGTTAATAATTGCATCATAGATTTAAAAAATATTTTATTGAAATATACAGTCAAGATTGTTTAAATTTTATTTCCACATGCTGATTTCCAATAAACAATAATTGTAACAATATGATGATATAATTGTATATAATTACAATACCATTGTCAAAATATTATAACAACTGTCATAATGATATAAAATTGCTCTTAAAAATCATTTATAATTTTTAAATCACACACACACACACATATATATAAGATTATATTTTATTGACAATATTCATTTGTGTTTGAATTACTCGTAAAAAAAATGTCTCTGTTCTACATATTTTAACACAGAATAAAATTTTCAGTTGTATAATTTAAAAAAAATTCAAAATTGAATAAGAGAATTTCATTCTTATGAAATTGATCAGTAATTGCATAATTTCTTATTGATACAAATGAACTTTCAAAAAAGAATTCTCTTCATCTCGGAAGCTGAATTAAATTCAGTCAGCATTATTAAATAATAAATCTTAGCTGTTTGTTTATATGGTTAAAACAGAGACAATCATAAAAAGATTTTTGTAAGTAACATATTAAACTATAATAAAAAATAATAATAATTATAAAAGTATTGTAAGTTACCAAAATTTCCTTGACAATTTTACCTAAATTAAAAATTTGTTCACTGCTACAAATTAGCGATTGAAAAACAGAAAGATTTTTAATAGTTACTTCATTTTATATCTTTTTTGTTTTGTAGGTTGTGGATAATTTCTTGGTGATTAAAATGACTATGTATAATAGCCAGTGATGAGTAAAATTGATTGAGGTTTTTCTATTCCAGTGCAAGATCAACTACTCAAACATTTTGTTAGTATATCCTAGCATGACTGAGAATCTAATCACATGATTTGAAATAACTGAGGATCATCCAGGAACAGGTTCTATTATTATTATACTAAAGTTATTTTTGTTTTATATTGTTTGGTCTTTCAATGTCTTCCCTATATAAAAGTTATTCTTTAAGAATTTGTTATGTCATTGGTTAGGATTCCTTGAATATTACTTTCAATACAATTTTTGATAAAGGCTTTCTCAGAGTATCGAAAAAGTTAAGATGTTTTAATATTACATTTACAATATTTTCTAAGGTAAGTAAATTTAAGTTTTAGATGTGATTTATTATTATTGCTGTGGAATTTTATTAAAATTATTGCATTTTTTTTAATAATAATTAATTCCATTGTGATATAACTTGTTTTATTATCATTAGATTCATATAACCCACTAATCTGTTATCTTAAAGATTATCACTTTGATATTTTAATATTATTTCCTACAAAAAATTAATGCCTTCTTAAAATACTTTTAAACAAAACTACCTATATTTGTGTATGTGAATATGTGTGTTAGTTGTGTATCTATATCCATTTTAAATTTGTAAAATTCTTTCTCTATCTTATTTATCTTCAAGTTTAAAAGCTATGACTGCTACTTATGCCCTGAGAATTATTTTAAATTAATTTATCTCTTAGCTATGCATGGTGAAATAGGTCAGTGAAAAACAGTTTTCACAGAAATTTCCCTTGATAATGTATGATCCAAACTCATAAAGATTTAATTTTGCAAATGATTTTGATAGATTTGCAATGCATTTGACAACTTATCTAAATACTTATTTAATTCTAATCTAAAAAAATTTTCTACACATATAAAGAGGAAAAAAAAAATTACATTCATAATTCAATTACTCCTTTAGATCAAATAATTATAAATAGAACACAATAACATTTCTCATTAATACATACAGTATTGCCTTCACTTATAGTAAAAAAAAAAGATTATTATTGAATAAAATATTGAAAAAGGATACTTAAACATCAGGTACTTTTTCTGAGGGTGCATAAATTTTAGACGATTCTGAGGCTTTATTTTCTTCGAAATAATCAGCTAGCAGATGCAACCCTCTCTCCTTTGACAAGTCTAAAACAGTCTGAAAAATTAAATATAAATTCATTTGCATACTTGAAAAATATTAATAAATTCTCTCCATTGAAGAAGCTTATTTTATGAAAAAAACCCAGCTTATTTAATATCTATGAGAGGGTCATCTTTTTTTTTAAATCTATGAATGTATAATTTAAAATTCCTTTCAAAATTTAATTGCATTCAATTTAAAACTGAAACTTTCTATATTAGTTTTACTAAGTTACATCATTTCAGTATGTTAATATTATTTTAAAAGAGGAAGGGGTCTTCTAAATTGAATCTATAGCTTTGATCTGAGAAAAATGCATATGCAGACATATTGTCAAAATGTATATATTTATCACTTTTAAATGACAACAAATTCCACATTTTAGTTAGAGCAATGCATAAATAACCAATGCAGGGTGGGTGCATTTTTAAATTAAATCCATATGTTATAGGTTTTTAAAAAAATTAAATTCTCATTAAGAGGAATTTATTAATTAATTTCTTTAAAATATTACAATTTAAGAACTATACCATATACATATTCTAGACTTTTCAACAAGGGCATGCATGTGTATATTTACACACACCACTTACATGCATATATACATTGTACAAATGGATTAATTACTTTTAATATAATATATATTTTTATAAGTTCCCAATAATCATTTCAAAAAGTTTTCCTGTATCGATTTATTATCAGCTTAAAAATAAAGTATAGAATTGTACTGCATTTTGCATGTACGTATTTGAGGCTGAGTGAAAAATTTAACTGAAATTTGAACAACAAATAGATAATGAAAACATTCTGATATTTAAAAAAAAACGTTTTTCATGCAATTAACTTATTATTTTATACAAAGCAAATCAAAAGTGTTTGAAATATGGATATAATTTGAAAATTAAAATATCTATTTCAGTATTTACAGAAAAGTATTTTATTTAAAATTTGAAATGCAGTAATACTTTGTTAATTTACTAAATAAAAAAAAGTTTTTGGAGATTTTATAACTCTTAATGAAATAATATGTTTAAGATATATATAAAAAATAATATGAGTATTAGTTATCAATGAAGCTTAGTACTTAACATGTAGCAATAATGTGATAAACTAAGTAAAAAATTAAAATACTTATATTATATGTATATAATAATTAATGCCTGTGAATTAAAAAAAAAAAAATCATTCAAGTTAGAAAAAAATTCTTGTAAATTCTAATTTTAAAAATGAAATTCATTCAGGAATTCCAAGTGCTTGTTTTTTCTAATCAAATACAAATATTTTTTAAAATAATAATTTAAAATGAAAAATCAAATATATCTTTTGCGAATAAATTTTAAAAGAAATATATTCCTAAATTTCATGAACTTAAAAAGCATAATTTATTTTTAACTCATTTATAGTTTCTTATAGTAAATTTAATGTCTGCATTTAATTTATTATTTAATTATAATTTAAAGTTTTAGAACTAAGCAGTCATCAAATTTGATTTCTAAAACTATTTTAATGATAAAAAAAAAAAAAAAAAAAAAAAAAGTTCACCTTGTTAAAAGAGTCTCTTATATTTATATCAGAAATTTCACCATGACAACTCCAGTGAAATTCTACAATGCAGAAAGCCTTTTCTATGTTGTATTCAATAACAGCATCATGTAGATTTCTATGCACAAAAATATTGATGAATGACATAAAAAGTAAACATAATTGCAGCAAAAAGGAGTATGTATTAAAAAAAAAAAGTTTTACTAATTTAAGGAAACAGGATTTTTTAAATTTAATTATAATATTTTTGGGGAAAAAATCCATCTCCAAGGTTTAAAAATATGTTTTCATCATTATCATTGTCAAAATAAATTTTTTATTTATGTATCAGAAATAGTTCCTATTATTCTAAGACAAATATAATACAAATACAAATTGGCTTAAAACAAGAAGAGGAATTAGATTACATTTTTTTAAAAATTAGGAGTAGAATTTTTCAAGTCAAAAACCATGCAAGTGATATTATTATTTCATTTTAGTTTAATTGCCATATACAAAGAAAATAAAAATAACTATATATACAGATTACATATTATATTAAAATAGGTGTTTTACCAATAAATTAATATTTAAATAAAGAACATTTTGTGAATAAGAATTATTATGTATAGAAATATAACATACAATATGTTTAATTGATATGCTCTGTCTTTCAAAAAAAAATCTAAATTAACAATGAGTAAGTTACAATTAAATAAATTTAATTCTAAATTATAGGATAAAAACTCATTTCTACTATGCAGCATCAATCAATCATACAGCAGAAATATTATAAAGTTTACTACATAAATATTATAAAGAATAATTTATAATCTAATACGACACACTTAAATTTATATATAAAAGAAACACATTTTCTGAAAATTTTAAGAGTTTTTTTTTTTTTTTTAAGTTTTTCTTTCTATAATTTCAGCTTTTCTGAGATTTTAAATTATTTCCATCTGATAATAAAATTCTATTCCATATAGATTGTTCAGGGACCTGATGGCAAAGTGACTAGCCCTCTGGTTCTCAGTACCACAGGTTATGGATGTTTGTAATGGCTCGGAATCCACTTTAAACTGTAGGTCCCAGTCTAATTAGGTATCGTAAACAACAAATTACCGTAGAATAACAAGCCGAGACAATGGGTGTTGAACTAACAATCTTACCGCATACAAAAAAACAAAACAAATTCTCATGTTTAAAACTCTCTGTCAGAAAAAACAGGACAGATATTGTCAGGATGGGCCTGGCTGGTGGAAGCTGGCTGAGGCTTGAGAAGAAGAATGTATTGTTCTGGAGACTTCTAAATTGTTCAATATATCATCTTTCTGGTTATAAAATTTAATTTCAATCTGTGTTCTCACTTTCTAAAATAGGAGTTCTTACATATGACTAACATTTTTTTTTTTCCAATGACAAGGCAAGTACAAGAAGAATAACAATAACAAAAATAACAAGGGAAAAAATACAAAAGCATAAACGTCAAAAAAAATGCAAAGATGACCGAAGTCATTGCCTTAAGAGTTTTCTCGCACGACAGTAAAGCGCTGTCGCCGACAAATACCGCACATCGTTGGAGGAGATCTCTGTTCATTGGGTCTGTTGAACCACATAGGGGGCAGCCAGGGTTCGAATGGGTTCAAGATTTTAATGCGATGGAGATGTTCTGCTAGACAGTCATGGCCAGTCAGAAGTCGGTACTGGGCGACAGCATGCCGTCGCGGATTGCTGGGTATTGCTAAAATATCTTCAGCTCTCCAATGCTTTGACTTAATCCCATCTTGAATTTGTACCTTGTGGTTTTTAGTCATTATTTGTTTGATATAAAGTTTTATAGAATGGAGGGACAGTGACGATCTCATTTGAAGAAGTTTTGAGCCTCTTTTTGCTAGACAATCTGCTTGTTCGTTCCCAAAAATGCCACAGGGGCATTCATATGACTAACATTAGAATCAAGAAATATACCAACATTTAAAACAAATGTATTACATAAAATAAAACATGAAGAATTAAAAAGACAGACAAAACTTCAGAAAACACTCTTAGAACATTTGATTGAAAGGTACAATTTACCAGAATACATAGGGTATAAAAGTTTGATGTGAAATGAAATAAAGACAGGAAGAATAAATTTTTTGTTGCATGGACCCATAAAAAGATAGACAGAAAGAAGAAAAATTTCTCGTAAATGGGATTTTCAAACACACGTAAAGAAAACATGGTATAATATAGCCTAAAATCTATAGTTGATACATTTAAATTATATATATATAGATAGTTTCATCTAATAAGAGTAAATCTTTATTTCTTTTATTAATGTCAGCAAAATAGTATATATTCATATGAAATAACAGCAATGAAAAATATTATGAAAAAAATTTCATTGTTTGATATATTTATATTGTAATATAGAATATTTTTAAATGTCAATTTTTAATGACATTAACTTAAATATATTCGATATGTAAGCAACTACTTGATGTATTATATTTACCCGTAACTGCTATTAGACTTTTAGATAAAATTACTCAATCCAAAATATTTGATTCATTTAAATATTAAAAATATCGAATAATTTATTCCATCATTATGTTTTGTGAATTAGAGTTTAAAGATTTAATTGTAGTTTTAAAGTTATTGTAGAAAAATATATTTCTTTCTTTTGAGAAAAAATATTTGTAATTATTTCTTCATTGTCCATTATAAAATATTCTTATAAAGATATAATTTTAAAGTTGTAGATAAGATATAATTTAAGAATTTCAGTGTTTAATAACATATATACACTAATTGAATAATAATAAGTATCAAAAAACAATAAGTGGAAACAAATCTATAAATATAAAATTATTCTTACGTTCTCTTATATCTTGTTGTTCTATTTTTTAACACATGGATAACATGTTTTTTCAGTACCAAGTTTGCGGTCTTTAATTTGCTGATCGATTATCCTTGCCTCGAATATGAATTTTCAGCGAAGAAAGAAGTGGATGTAAGAAGTGCAATTCTTGCTTCAGAGCTGAGACAAAAAAAAATAACACAGTTATATACCTCTATAATTTAGTTAAATTATATTAAAAAAAAAAGCTAAAGCAGAGATATAAATTTCTAAAAATAAATTTAATTAAATCTATTACAATTAATCATAAAGGTTTTTTTAATAACTTTGGAATTAGCAATAATTAAAGAGTAAGATTCATTTATTCAATATATTACGTTTTTTTTTTTTTTCAAAATACTTAACAGCAACTACTTGCAAATGATAGCTATAGAAAAATTCTGTAATCTGATCAAAGTAAAATATTGCTAGGTATGATAGAAAAGAATTTTTGGGATAATTTTTTTTCTCTCGTTTTTATTTGTATTAGAACGGCTTTTTTTCATTTCTTATAATATCTCTTTGAGATTGAAAACAAACAGTGCCTTTACAGTTTTGAATGGTATGGATCATTGAAATAATAACTCGAAGACTTCTTTCTGTCTCTATGATTCCAATTTTGCACCAAAATAATATTCGAAAGAAATGGAATTTTTCTTTTTTCTTTTAATTCGAGCATTCAATTTTAAACTGCCTTATGAAAATATTTGCATTTGGATTACAATTTTGGATATAAATTAGTCTGGTATTGTACTTCTGTGTTTTGTGTTAATTTTAAAAGAATAGATTTCCTTCTGTATTTAGGCTAAGGATTAGAAATATTTGCTGAATTGTAAAAGTTTTTTTTTTTTTTTAATCTTACTTAATGTGTAAATAAAACAAATGAAAATAAGTGTTTATATATTTTAATTATATGGATCTTTTACCACTGTTTTGATTAACATTAAAACAGGCGGAGATGGGTCGAGTTACTTATTATATGTATCCAGCCAACAACATTTGACACTATTTGAATGGTAGGTTTGCAGATCATTTATTTCAAGTAAGATCATTATTTATTTTTCCCTGTGAAATAACTTTGAAAATAATTGCATAATGCTAAAAAAATTTTATTTATAGATTGGAAAATTTATTAAGTTAAAATTTTTGAATGATAATTAATAATGTCATTAAATACACACAGATAAAGAAAGACCAGTTATCAGTTTTTTTAAATAATTTCAAAAGAAAGCTCTATCGTATTGAATCGTGTATTGCAATAGGGTGGTACTTTTTACCAGTAATGATAATAAAAAAAAATTAAAAATAAATTTAAAATAAAAGTATTTCATCTCTTAATTTCCTTTTAAAATGATCTTATAGGAAGGAATTTTATATTAAACAGGTACTTCATGCTTAAAAAAAATGTATCTTATCAATATTTATCATTAACTTGCACATAATGCACAAATAATATAGTACACGATGAAATCAGATTTTCACTATAGATGTAATAAACTTAAAGTGTGAATTGGTGTACATTTCATACTCTGAAGCAAGAGTCTAGGAAAATTGTATATGTTTTTCAGAATTGACATAACGTGGGCTGAAAAGTTCATAGACTGACACATAGATGGCGCTACTAGTATTAAATCCATATGATTTTTAGTTAGCCCTAACCTTCAAAAGACACGTGTATAAATTTGACAGCTGTTGCACTATTAGAATGTGAGTTATAGCATTTTTAGTGTTCATCACGTGCAGTCCACTCGGTTGACTGTCGATTGGACAATGATGGAGCCATGTTTCATCCATTGTCCCATATCGACGCAAAAATTCGGGTTTATTAAAGATTGAATCGCTCCAAACACTGCTTAGAATCATCAATTCGTTGTTGTTTTGGGTCGATTGTGAGCTCTGCTCGGCACCCACTTTGAACAGAGCTTTCGTATATCCAAATATTCATTCACGATATGTCCAACACGTTCCTTTGATATCTTTAGGGTCTCAGCTATCTCAATCAACCCACTTTACGGTTATCAGAAATTATTTTGTGGACTTTTTGATGCTTTCGTCGGTAACAGCCTCTTTGGGGCGTCCACTGCGTGCATCGTCCTCGGTGCTCACTTCGCCTCGTTTAAATTTAGCAAACCACTTTTCTATGGTTGATTTTCCTGGGAGAAAGTCCGAATAATGTTTATCAAGCCAAGCCCTGGCTTCAATAGTATTTTGTTTCGCCAAAAAGCAATGCTTTATTAACACACGAAATTCCATTTTTTTCAAACTAATAAAAGTTGCTTCACTAAAAATGCTATAACTCACATACTAATAGTGCAATAGCTGTCAAATTTATACACGTATATTTTGAAGGTTAGGGCTAACTAAAAATCATATGGATTTAATACTAGTAGTGCCATCTATGTGTCAGCCTAGGAACTTTTCAGCCCACCTGTTATTAGCAGACATGCAAAGTTAAAAATAGATGAGTTTTAATACAATAGGTGCCAAACTGTTACATTAAACAATTTAATTTTTTAAATTCAGATTTAAGCATAGTTAGATTATAAAATATAATTATTTCAATTAAAAACAGTTTCCATATATACTCTTTTAAGAATTGATATATTCAATTTCTATTTAAAACATATTATTATATCTTAATTATATTTTTACATATAATATATAGCAATAAAAAAGATAATAACCAACATTTTTTTCTAATGCAGTTGGCAATACACCGTGATCTTTTATGCCATAAGGGCTGCACAGACGTTACTCACTTTGCGCTACCCTGAGGGTGCGTGTAACTTGAAGATAAGTCACGGACGCGGAGTAACAATGCCTCCGCAACGCTCTACGATCCTGTTAGGACCGGGACCTACTGTTTAAAGTGTATTCCGAACCACTACGAACTCCCATGGCACCGCCGGATTCGAACCCGATACTTGTGGTACCGAGCGCTAGCCACTCGGCCATCAGGCCCATAATAACCAACATAAAGATCTTAATTATAAATATTGTTGAATACTAGTATACACAAAATTATATACTTCTATAAAAATTATAGGTACTTACGTATTAACGCCACCGTAACAGAAGTTGCACTAATGCGCCAATAAAGAGCTGCCAATGCGCCAAAATAGAGACTATTTTGAATCTATGTTAAACTCTGTATCGGCCCATTTTCCACCGAAATCCGATTGACTACTTTGTTTTTAAATAAAGTGTTTCCAATTTTGAAAGTGATTTGATTTTAAATAAAGTGTTTTATATATTTTATGATTTGTCACAAAAATTTTAAGTGTAGATTGGCGCCACTTAAAACCGCCAAATCTGTCGCTGCGGTGGCGTTAATACGTAAGTACCAAATTATATATATAAAAAAAATTTCAAACTTACTCCCACTTGGTATATATTTTTGGATAGTTAGATTTCGGAGATCTTGACTTGTCAGCTTTTTTAGTGCTAAGACATCTTAAATCATTTTCTAATGGAAGTATATCATAATTTGAAATGCTCAATTGCATTGGGACTGAACTAGAACTGTAACAATGGGGAGTATTTGGAGTGGTGGAGGATTTATGAGGAGTATTTGGAGTGGTGGAGGATGTATGAGGAGTATTTGGGTGGTGGAGGATGTATGTGGAGTATTTTCCAAAATTCCTTTCTTTCTTCATTATGCTTTTCCAGTTCTTTTTATTTTCATTTAAAATATCAATTATATTTTCTATTTCTTGAGAAATACTGATAAATTCTGGAGTTTTAATCGATAAGGATTCAAAACTGTCACATTCCTGTGAAACGCTATTAGCTACAGAAAATGAATTCCACCCATCATTTGAGGAAGTTAGGGCTTGGTCACTATCAAAATGTGATGAAACAGTGTTTTCTTTATCATAGTTTGTATTATAAGATCTTTGTCCATGTGGTTCTAAAGAAGAAATTATTATATTATAAGTATTTTTGCAGCAGTTTTGCACTGCTTGATTGTCATTTGGTCTGTTATTTTGATTTAAAAATATCACTATTATTACTATAACTTGATTGTTCTATTGCTTTCAATTCGTATTCGACTTCTTCTCCAGTAAATTGGTGTATTTGTGGATCTTGGAATTCCTTTATTCCCACAAAGGATGAATTAGGAGAATTATTTGAATTAGGCTCCTGCAAACATTCCTCCAAAGAAG